>CM039515.1:12111264-12213423 GCA_022432975.1 Begonia masoniana
GACTATCGCGCTGCAATGAATTGCCCCAGAAGTTTGTCTGAAATCTCACAGAATTGATGACATCATCAAGATCTTTACTATGATTTGTTTCCAACAAATCAATGCGTTTGGTGACACCATCAAGAGCAGAACTGAGAGTGGATTCCATTTGATTAAGGCGAGTATGGAGTCCTGGAATATCATCCCGAGTAACGGTGGAGGCTTCGAGATGGTCAAGTCAGGAGAGAACAAAAGCCTCAAGTTGATCTAGTCGGGAAAGATACATAGATTGAAAGGACTCAAGACCAGTCCCGAGACTTGCAATACTTGCTCGTAGCGCATTGTAGTGGTCCTCAGAAATAGAAGTCCTTACTGAAGAAGTGGGGCGACTTGTACTCCTAGAAGGAGCACGAGTTGGCACTGGAGGCACTGAAGTTGGAGAGGGAGCACGAATTGGACTAAGTGGTCGGGGGAGATCAGCTTGGACTAGTGGAGCAGGATCACTGAAAGGTTCTGGAAGGTGGATTTGATCATGACCAAGCTCTTCAGGAGCTTGAAAGAGAAGAACTGGTGGCGGCAGAGGGGCAATGACAGGAAGACGAATGTCATCTGGAGAACTATCTTCCTCGTCTTCTACAATCAACAGGCACCTTGTAACATTGCCTCGACCAGCTTTCTCAACAGCTTTCTCAACCAACACACCTTGAGCATCTCTTGTTATCCCCATTCTAGACAAGGTGGAGGATGAGAAAAAGTCAGATTTCTTTAAGGATAAGAGTTTGTTTGACTCTGGAAATCTAACTCCAAACCAATTGAAAATCTTCATAAGCAGAAGATTGTAAGGCAGGGACTTGGATGCATTACATACGACTTGAAGCATTCTGTTTAATACAATGTATCCAATATGAAAGAGTTCACCTCTGAAAAACTGTCAAAGCAAGAAGAGATCCATGCCACTGACATGATCTCTATGACCCTCTACGGGCAAAATGTTGTAATGGATCATTTGGTGAAACTCTCTGGCCCTAAGGTTCAAGTCCTTACTTTTCAGCTGTAGGGGAGAGCGATTGGGATCCTTGGCAATCAGTTTGACTAAATCCTTGCTCGCAGGCTTAGCAAGAAATGACGGAGTCGTTGTTGCCTCAAAGTATCTGCGAGATCCATTTAAAAACGCACAGCAGAAAATATCATGCATCATTTCCTGAGTGAGTTCAATATGTCGTCCATAGACATAACTCCTAAGAATAAGAGGTCTTTTAGAATGTTCTAGGTTGGCATAAAACATTCTAATGGAGGGTTCACAATAAGGGGCTTCATAATCAAACAGCCCGATTAATCCCAATTGTAAAAAAGGTTCTTCGAAATCCAAGCCAGCGAAATTGAGAAAAATTATTCCTCTAGAACGAATAATAGATTTGAATTCAAAATCTTCATAATACCTATTAAAAGCTGCTTGATTAATGAACTCATGGCTCGGCCAGACAAGAGGAGGAGGAACAGAAACAGATTGAGCATCTGCCGGATGAGAAGTCTTTTGTTTCTTCCTCGAGAAAACTTGGGGTGTGCGTGAGGAAGATGCCATTTGGAATTACCTGGGTTTTGAGATGGAAAGTAGAAAGATTCATAATTGGCCTTGACGAACAGAGACGAAAAGGATTCGAAGGACAAACGAAAGGAATCGAGAGGTTTTAGGCGGGTTTTTTCTTTTGAAAGATAGGGTTTCTGTAACCTTTTGAAAGAATATATATCTTCCATTTTTATCGTCCAGAGTAAAATGTCTATTTTTTATCGTCCATGGGAAAACATTCATTTCTATTGTCCATTGCCAATGTCCATAGTGACAACGTCCACTGTCAAACGTCTATTGTGACAGCATTGTCAACGTCCATTGTGACAACCTCCATACCTTCATTGACCAATCAGCTCTATTGCTCAATATTCTCCAACAGAAGAAGAACCTCAGTTTTTCTCAATTCGAATGAGACCTAACCTTATTCTAATATTATTGAAGGTCTTTTCATCTAATGGCTTAGTGAAGATATCTGCTAGCTGATCAACAGAATTAACAAATTCTAAGGTGATATCTCCTTTCAGAACATTATCTCTAATAAAATGATATCTAACCTCGACGTGTTTTGTTCTAGAATGTTGGATAGGATTCTTTGAGATGTTAATGGCACTGGTGTTGTCATACCGAATGAGAATCCTATCATAGAAAAGATTATAATCTTCTAGAGTTTGCTTCATCCAAAGTATTTGAGCACAACAACTACCAGCAGCAATATATTCACTCTCGACAGTTGAAAGAGCTACAGAATTCTGTTTCTTTGAATACTAGGACACAAGAGATTCTCCTAGGAATTGACATATTCCACTAGTGCTTTTTCTATCAACCAGACTTCCTACATAATCAGAGTCTGAATATCCAATTAACTCAAATGAAGTTCCCTTTGAATACCACAAACATAAATCAGAAGTCCCACTTAAGTATTTAAAAATTCTCTTGACATCACTTAGGTGAAATTCCTTAGGGGAAGCTTGAAATCTAGCACACAAGCACACACTAAATAGGATATCTGGCCTGCTAGCCGTTAGATATAACAGAGAACCAATCATACCTCTATACTTCTTAGTATCCACACATATCCAATTTTCATCTTTGTCCAGTTTAGTAGTGGTGCTTATGGGAGTTCTAGAGGACTTAGAAGAGTCTAATTCAAACTTCTTTAAGAGCTCCTTGATGTATTTTTCCTGACAGAAGAAAATGCTATCTGGAGTTTGACTAATCTGAAATCCTAAGAAGAATTTTAATTCCCCCATCATGCTCATTTCAAATTCACTTTGCATTAGGGAGGAAAACTCATCACACAAAGAGACATTAGTTGAACCGAAAATAATGTCATCGACATAGATTTGAACTAAAAAAATGTCTTTGTCCTTTTGCATGGTAAATAAAGTTGAATCGGTTTTGTCCTTTTTGAACTTCCTTTCCTCGAGAAAATTCTTCAACCTATCATACCAAGCTCTAGGAGCCTGTTTAAGTCCATAGAGAGCCTTTTTGAGCTTATATACGTGATCAGGTTTGTCAAAAATTTCAAATCCTAGGGGTTGTTCTACATAAACTTCTTCTAAGATATAACCATTTAAGAATGCACTCTTAACATCCATTTGAAAGAGTGTGAAGTTTTTGTAGCAAGCATAGGCTAAAAGCATCCTAATAGATTCTAGTCTAGCTACGGGTGCAAAGGTTTCCTCAAAGTCTATTCCTTCTTCTTGATTGTAACCTTTGGCAATTAACCTAGCTTTGTTTCTAATAACAACATCATTTTCATCCAACTTATTCTTGAAAACCGATTTTGTTCCAATAATGGGATAATTGTCTGGTTTTGGAACAAGTTCCCAAACATTGTTCCTTTCGAATTGGTTTAACTCATCTTGCATAGCAACTATCAATTTTCATCCAATTCGGCTTCTTCAAATTTCTTAGGCTCTATTTGGGAAATAAAAGCAATATTAGCACAGAGATTCCTAAGGGAGGATCTAGTTTTTACTCCTAGGAAGGGTCACCTAGAACTTCATCTAAGGGATGATTTCTTACATATTTCCAATCTCTGGGAAGTGCATCATTGTCATTCTTGACAGGGACAATTTCTAGAGATTTTTCACTTTGAAGGATTTCAGCAGATTTTTCTAAGGAAAGAGAATCCATTTGCTTTTCCAGAATATCATCCTCACCCACAATGATTGTGGGCTGAGGGGTCTCATCAAAATTGACATGCACAGATTCTTCTACAACTAGAGTCCTTTTGTTAAAAACTCTTTAGGCTTTACTAGAAAGAGAATAACCAAGAAAAATTCCAAGATCAGATTTGGAATAGAATTTTCCCAAATTATCCTTGGTGTTTAGAATAAAGTACTTACATCCAAAGGCTCTAAAGTATTTGACAGTAGAGGTTTTTCCATTCCAAAGTTCATAAGGAGTTTTCTCAAGAATAGGTCTTATGGAGACCCTGTTTAGCACATAACAAGCTGTGGAAACAGCTTCTGCCCAGAAATACTTTGGAAGAGAATTTTCATTGAGCATGGTCCGAGCCAGCTCTTGAAGAGACCTATTTTTCCACTCAACAACTCCATTTTGTTGAGGGGTTCTAGGAGAAGAGAAATTGTGCTCAATTCCATATTTGAGACACAAGAGTTCAAATTTTTCATTCTCGAATTCTCCACCATGATTACTACGAATAACAACAATGGTGAGCTCCTTTTCATTTTGAACTCTCTTCCTAAAGCTAGAGAAGGTATCGAAAGTTTCGTCTTTTGACATGATGAAGAATACCCAAGTGAACCTAGAGAAGTCAGCTACAATGAAAAATGCATAATGTTTGCCTCCTAGACTAGCAATATTTGAAGGACCGAAGAGGTCCATATGGAGTAGTTGGAGAGGTTTGGACGTAGAAATTGCATTCTTTGATGCGAAGGAGCTTTTGATTTGCTTGCCCATTTGGCAAGCTTCACAGACTTTATCCTTCTCAAAAGATATTTTTGGAAGCCCTCTAACTAAATTATCCTTAGTAATCTTAGCTAAGATATCCATGCCTACGTGACCTAGTCTTCTATGTCAAGTCTAACTATCATTTGAAGAATTTACAGCAAAATATTTTTCATTAACATGCTCAAAATTATCCAGATCAATAATATAGACATTTTCTTTTCTATAGCCTTTAAACAGAACATTACTATTTGAAATGTCTTTGATCACACATGCATTTGATTTAAATGTTACTTTATAACCTTTGTCACACAATTGACTGATACTAAGCAGATTGTGTTTTAGCTCTTCAACTAACAAAATATTTTCTATAATAGGGTTGGCAGGATTACCTATATTGCTGATGCCAACAATTTTCCCTTTTTGATTTCCACCAAATGTGACATTTCCTTTCTTCTTGTTGACAAAGGCAAACTTGGTTGAGTCTCCCGTCATGTGCCTCGAGCATCCACTTTCGAGGTATCATTGGTTCTTTGTGGGAGAAACTTCAACCTACAAAATAGAGGATCAAGTTGTCTTCTTTGGTACCCAAATCTTTTGGGTCATAGAGTTAGGTCTGGTTCCCTTAGAAACCCATTGCAATCCCCTGCAAGGTTTAGTTTTTCCTAGTTTTAGAGGACATTCATAGGATTTATGTCCTACTTCATTGCATGCATGAAAAGTAGAAGATTTAATAAAGAAATTCTTATATACTTTTTTTTTTTACTAAACCTAACATATCCTAAACCAGCTTTATCAAATGTAACTCTCTGGCTGCCTAATAGCATATTCAGGTTTTTGCTGCCATTAGTAAATTTCAGAACAATGTTATTTAAGTTTTCATTTCTACTCTTAAGATCAACTATCTCCTTTTCATGCAAACTTATCTCTTTAGCATGCATCTCAATTAAGTCACAATTTTCCTTTTTCAACATATTGTATTTAGACTTAAGCATGCCAAATTGCTTAACCAAATCATTAAAGGCATCTATTAAATCACCATCATCGTCAGCTTCACTATCACTAGAAGAAATGCTAACCTTATTATCATGTGTCATGAAGCAGAGGTTGGCTACTTCCTCATCTTCTGAAGATGTATCACCCTCACTGTCATCCCAAGTGGCCTTCATGGCTCTCTTGTGGACACTCGGCCTTGATGTGACCCAGCTTCTCACACTCAAAGCATGTAATTTCCTTCTCCTTTTGAGGCTTCTCTCCTTTTGAGAATTTCCTCCCATGCATCCTTTTTCTCTGGAGAAACTTGCTGAATCTTCTAGTAATAAGAGCTTTGTTCTCATCATCATCTTCTTCCTCAGAGTGATCTTGTTTGCTTGAGGAAGCTTTGAGTGCTATATCCTTCTTTTTGCTGATCTCTTTCTCTTTGAGATTGTAACGCCCCGAGTTGTCTGAACCCGGTTTGCTACTCATAACGCTGAACCGAACCATGACGTCTTGATGCTAAATTTAAAAATTTCACTCGACAGTCAAAATTTGATTTTCTTCTAAAACTCAATATATTTTAAAACTTGCAGCGGAAAATCAATTGAACATCAATGAAGCTAAGTAACCTGTGAAAACATTTTAAAATGACTGTTGGAAGTGTTAAGAGAAATTGGCCAAAAGACGTAAAGCTTTTAAAAAAAAAAACGCGGAATGCCCGTGAAGTTGCCGAAGTCGAACACATCTGCCGACGACAAAGTCAACGGAAGAAGCAGAAATAGGAATAGGAGGTTTCTACCGATGACGTGTACAAACAACGCACCACCATCTACCGACAAGCCAACACAACTACTTCTGTCGATGAAGTCAACATAACTTCATCTGCCGATGGAGTCAACATAACTTCATCTACCGATAGATTTCCATCTGCCGATAGACAAGCACGCGACATCTACCGACAACAACATTACGACTCCTTCCGATAAGATTAAAATATACACTACATCTGCCGATAGCAAAACTACAGGTTTTACGACTTGCACCTGCCGATGATGTCAGTCGGATGTTCTCTCTCTCATCCAACGACTTTACTGAAGGCACCTTCCGATAGGCAGAACGACAAAACTAAACATCCACTGACAATTTTTACTATAACTCAAGAAAACTCCAATTATCCAAAGGGCTTAAGTATTTTACGAAAAAAAACATCCAGAAACAAACCAAATCACTGCCCCTCTCAAATTCAGTAAAAACAATGTTTTCAAAATCCAACAGAATACCAATATCAGAAGATTCTCAAAATGTATTCAAAGCTTTGAAACCACTATTGTCATAAAATTTTCAGAAAAACATCTATATTGAACTAGTTACCCTCAACTCAACACCTGCAGCCATGGATTAAACCTCCTCAACAGATGACCAAACCGATGCCTGAAAATGCTCCTCCAACCAGCCTAGTCCTCATGTTGGTCGGTAAACATACCTTCAGTAACTTCTTCACCTACATCACAAAACTCATCTATTAGCCTAATGCTAAGCAAGTAGAGCGATGAATGAAATGGATCAATGAAGCAATAATTTCCCTAAACATGCGGTCTCTACTTTCTCATCTCAGTTGTATTCAAATTCGTTCTCTGTTGATCCCTCTGTACGATGGGAAAGTGGATCAGTCATTCCCCAAAGCATACATCCTCTGATCTCAATTAAGGGGCGGATTAATTCCCTTAACAGTTAACTGGTCTGATCCCCCTGTAGGATTGGGAAGTGGATCACTTTTTCCAAAACCTCAATCCTCTGTTCTCAGTTAAGGGGCGGATTAATCCCCCTTAACAGTTGTTCTGATCATCCTGCTCACACTTACCATGCGTTTCATGTAAATTCATTTTCGTAATCTTTCAAAAACATGATGCATGACAACTGAAAAATAAACATACAAACATACATAAATCCTACTGTTTTGTGATGTAGGCCCGAAGACACAAACAAACTCTACTTACCTGGCTCCTTGGAAATCGCTCGGCTAAATGCTACTTTAGAAGCTCGCTCACCTAAAATCATAATAATACATATATCAAACTTTCATTAAACTTCACAGAATCAATACAGGAGTTTGAGGAAACCAAATTTGAAACCCCACAGCTCGGGTATTCACATTAGTCACTCAGCCCGAACCTACTCTAAATCACAGCATTCCTCAAAACTTCTCACATTGTACTCCCTCAGCTATCTAACTACTAAAATCGCAAGAAAACAAGGAGGGCTTACCTAGGTTGAAGGAGAATCGGGCAGGAGAATCGCCTAGAGGTTTCTGCCGTTCGAGCTGAAGACCGAAAGGGAAAGAAAATGAGTAGTGGTGGCGGCTATTCTAAACCTTTTGCCTTAAATACATTATCCACTTTCAAGTTTGCCAATTACCCTTATGCCCTTACTTACTCATTCTTCAACCTAACCTACATTATACTAAAATTTCATTCATCGATTATACTTAATAGATTTATCTGTTATTTTAAATTCTTAATTAAAGTCGGGTGTTACAGAGATCTTCCTTGTCATTGGCTCTTATGGTTATCTCATGAGTCTAGAGAGCCAATGAGCTCTTCAAGCTTGAGAACCTTGAGATCCCGAGCTTCTTGTATAGCAGTCACTTTCGTTTTCCAGGCTCTTGGTAGACACCGAAGGATCTTTCTTACTAGTTCTTCACCTGAATAAATCTTACCAAGAACTTTTAAGCCATTAGTAATGTTAGTGAATCGAGTAAACATAGATGAAATAGACTCATCCTTTTCCATCGAAAAAAGTTCATACTCATGTACAAGCATACTTAGTTTACTCTCCTTTACCTAGTTTGTTCCCTCATGAGTAATCTCTAATAAGTGCCATATTTCTTGGGCACTATTAGAACCTTGTACTCTATTAAATTCATCCTTGTTTAGAGCACAGTATAATGTATTTACTGCTTTGGCATTTAAACTCAAGTTTTTCTTGTCTGATTCAGTTAGTTCATTAGCCAATTTTGGGATACTAACCCCATTTTCAGTTTCATGGCTTTAAATGGACCATTTTCTATAATGTTCCATAATTCATAGTCCATGGCTTGAACGAATATTCTCATTCTTGCCTTCCAGTAAATATAGTCACTACCATCAAACAATGATGGCCTGGAGATGGACTGACCCTCTATGTGTGAGACGTTTGTGTTGAATGCCATTGTAAATATTTATATCGCAGAGTATTTAAAAAAAAAACTTAGACAATGTTTAACTTTGCTCTGATACCAACTGTAGGAACGTGATTGTCTAAGAGGGGGGGGGGGGTGAATTAGACTTTTTTAAGTTAATTTCTTAACCTAATAGTTTTCTCTCTTTGTGTGCAGTTTCTTAGTTTACAGCAAACAAACAAGCAATCTAAAGTAAGAGTTAGAGAGAAATCGACACCGTAGTTTTTAACGTGGTTCGGCCAATCTTGCCTACGTCCACGCTCCAAGGCTCCCCCCTTGAAGATTTTTTCCTTCTCCTCAGAGAAATCTAGATCGCACTTCACAGGAGACGATTTACTGCCTTTTACAAATCTGGATTGCTCTTCACTGGCGACAATCCACTGCCTTTACACTTTAACAGAATGGATAAGATTTACAGTACATGCTACACTTTCACAAATATTAAATCTCTAGTTAAATTCTCGAGAGGTGTAGGAAAATAACAGAGTATAACAAAGCCATTTTGCGTGTTCAGAGAGAGTTTTTGCAAAAGTTGTTCTCCTTAGCATAATTCTTCTATTTATACTCTGTCTGTGATTTGCTTCGCATTCGGAAAGGTCCTTGTCTCTATACAAAAATATGACCGTTGGAGAGCTTTCCGTACTCAGAAAAATTAGTTGTTATGTTCTGGAGTCGCTATCGCTCACGGTCTTTAAAGTTTGGACGATTGAGTCTTTGGACCAATGAGCTCGGATGAATGCGTCTTTCATTGTCGTGGACAACTGCGTCTGTCATTAGTGTGGACGACTGCGTCTTTCATTTGCGTGGACGAGAGTGTCTGTCATTAGTGTGGACGACTACGTCTTTCATTTACGTGGACGACAGCGTCTGTCATTAGTGTGGACGACTGCGTGATTTAGTATCTGGTCGTTGTTGTTTTCGGTTGATGTTCAAAGTTTGGACGACATTGATTTCGGTTGACGTTCAAAGTCTGGACGACGTCGATTTCGGTTGATGTTCAAAGTCTGGACGACGTCGATTTCGGTTGATGTTCAAAGTCTGGTCGATGCAACTTAGTTCCACCATCGGTCGACATTGATCTTAGTAGATGTCATTCTGGTCGATGTAATTTCCACAGACAACTACAACTGCCTTGATTCGGTCGATGTCCCTTTGTCATTTTGCAAACACCGGACTTGACTACCAACACTTAACCAAAATCGTTAGAAACACAATACCCTTTTTAAAGGGCATTCACAAACAGATAAATACAATTTATAGTATAATCCAATATCATGTTAATCATAATCATTCAGATTAAACATAATCATCAAAAATATAGTTACTTAAACGCATTTAAGCTAACAGAAAGAACAAGGCACATAAGGTGCTAAAGAAGAAATGAAGAGTACGATGGCAACTATCTCTGAAGGTGAAGATGTTATTATATGCGAAGATGCTGTCAACCTCACGATGAATGAATCATGTTGGGTGTATGATTCTAGAGCATCTTACCATGTTACTTCAAAAGTTGAGTATTTTTCATCTTACATTAGTGGTGATTTTGGCATTGTCAAAATGAGGAACAGTTACGTATCCAAAATAATTGGAAAATGAGACATTTGTATTTAGACCAATACAGGATGTGAGTTGGTGCTTAAAGATGATGTTAGGCATGTTCCGGATATTAGGCTAAATCTAATATCAATTGGTGCTCTTGATGAGGCTGGCTACAAGAGCAAGTTTGTTGGCAATAAATGGGAGCTCAGCAAAGGTTCGCTAATCATAGCGAAAAGAATCAAAGAGTCTAACTTGTATGTGACTCAAGTGACTGTGAAGGAAGCATCAGTAAATGCTGCCCAAAATGACTCGTCTATTGATTTATGGCACAAACGACTTGGTCACATGAGCGAGAAAGAACTTCGATTACTTGGCAAAAGAGATGGTTTGTCATATCTCGAAGATGAACCTCTGCCAATTTGTGTTTATTTTTTGGCAGGAAAACAACACAAAGTTTCCTTTCAGAAGAATTCTGCATCAAGGAAGCTAGACGTGTTGGAAGTTGTTTATTCATATGTCTGTGGTCCCATGTCCACGAAAACGTTAGGAGGTGCCCAATACATGGTCACATTTATTGATGATCACTCAAGGAAGGTTTGGGCTTATGCACTCAAGATCAAAGATGAAGTGTTTAATGTTTTCAAACAGTTTCATGCTTTCACAGAGCGAGAAACTGGAAAGAAGTTAAAATGCATTCACACTAACAATGGTGGTGAATATATGAGATCTTTCGACGAATATTGCAAAATGCATGGTATCAGGCACAAAAGATCTGTTCTGAAGACTCCGCAACAAAATAGCATTGCAGAAAGAGTGAACAAAACTATCGTGGAGAAGATAAGGTGCATGTTATCACATTCAAAACTTCCCAAAACATTTTGGGGATAAGCAATGAATACTGCAGTAAATGTCATCAACTTGTCTCCATCAACACCTCTGAGTGGAGAAGTGTCAAACAGACTATGGACAGGAAAAGATGGCTCTTATAAACATCTAAAGGTGTTTGTATGCAGAGCATTTGTCCATATTCCTAAAGATGAGAGGTCCAAGCTAGACAACAAAGCTAAGTAATTAATATTCTTCAGATACGAAAGTGATGCATTCGGATACAGGCTTTGGGATTCGGTTGACAAAAACATTGTCAGAAGCCGAGATGTTGTCTTCTTTGAAGACCAAACCATTGAAGACAAAAATAAAGATATGGAGATCACTGAAGAGCATCTAGTAAGAGTTGGTCTGGAGAAATCAACTTTTGACGGGGGAGATGCTGAAGAATCTAGTGATCATGTAGCTGATGATGTTGACCAAAGAGAAATAGAGATTTCTCCTTAATCAGTTGCAGAACCAGAGTTAAGGAGGTCAACAAGAGATCGTCGACCATCGAGAAAATATTCTGTGAACGAGTATGTGATGATCACTGACGACGATGAACCTGAGTGCTATAAGGAAGCTATGGAGCATTAACAAAAGAAGAACTGGTTGGATGCGATGCAAGATGAGATGAGATCATTGCATGAGAATCATACTTATGAGTTGGTTCAGCTTCCAAAGGGGAGAAAGACACTCAAGAACAAATGGGTATATAGATTCAAAGACGAAAATTCACAAACAAAGTATAAGGCACGACTGGTCGTAAAAGGCTTTGGACAGAAGAATGGGGTTGACTTTTGAGGAAATTTTTTCACCGATAGTGAAAATGTCATCCATGCGAGTGGTACTTGGATTAGCCTCAAGTCTTGATTTAGAGATCGAGCAACTCGATATGAAGACTGCCTTCTTGCATGGTGAATTAGAAGAATAGATTTACATGGAATAGCAGAAGAGTTCGTTGTCAAGGGAAAAGAACATCTGATGTGTAAATTGAAGAAGAGTCTGTATGGTTTAAAGCAAACCCCAAAACAATGATACAAGAAGTTTGATTTCTTTATGGAAAATCAAGGGTACAAGAAAAATTCCTCAGACCATTGTGTGTTCATGAAAAATTTCATGGATGGTACATTTATAATCCTCTTACTTTATGTCGACGACATGCTGATTGTGGGCCTAGACAAAGAAAAGATTGTTAAGTTAAAGTGTAACACCCGAAACTTTCGTACATTTTGTCCCAAAAATATTTTGTACGATACATGGGGATTATGTAAAGTAATTTTGGTGTATAATTGATAAGAAATTATGTAGAATTAAAGAAAAAGTTGAAAGGGATAATTTAAATCAAAAGAGGGCAAAAAATTAAAAGAATGCAAGGTAGTATGGTCATTTGGTAATTAAGCTATAATTAAACTTTATATTAACCTAAAACCTAATCTTCTTCTCCTTCACGATTTGCATCTCCTTTTTCCACCCTTGAAGTTTTTCTTTCAAGCCAAAGTTTCACACTTCAAGGGATTTAAAGTAAGGAACGTTTAGGTTTTGATTTATACTTGCTGAAAGAGAAATATGACAAGTTTTTAGATGGATTTTGTGTATGAGTATAGAACTTACGAAAATTCAGATTTAGGGCTTGATGTTTTTCACTTATATGGATGTTTAATATTCATATAAAGACGTTCTAAAGGATTGAACGGATAGGAAATGGATAGTATGCGTGTTTATGCAAGAAATAGAAAACCAGTTTTGAGGTTTACACAAATAGGGTAGCCACGGTTTTGTAGAGTTTCAACCTAACTCTTGAACTTTATTTGCTAAATGGCTTGCACCATTAGAAAGTAGACTCTTAGAGGAGTCCGTAGCAATTTGAATTACTCGATTTCGATTTACATTGAGCATGTTATGGTAGTTTGAAATTTGATGAAAAATTGAAGAGGATTCCGAGAAACTCACATGGCAGTTCGGTTTGCTCAATTTTCTGTTATTTTTTGTGAGTGGTTTTCTAAAATGAATTCCACCATCTTAAAATTGACTCTTTAAGAAAATTTTAGGCTTTGGAATTAAAGGATTTCGATAAAAATTAAGTGAGATACGCTTAATTGAAGTTTAGCATATAATTAGTGTAAATCCAAAAATTTTACTTTGTTTGAGTTAAGTTTCTGAATTGAATATTTTGTTAAGTTGTTTGAAATCGACAAGAACATGCTAACAGATTTCAAGCTTGAATTGCTAAGGACTCGAGGTAAGTCTTCGTTATTTGTTTGGCTGATTTGGCCTACACCACAAGAGTTTGAAGTAAATGAAGAATTGGAGATTTAAATTAGTTTAATGCAAGAGGGATGAGTAGTTAAGTTTTGTCTAAGTTATTGAATGTTTTGATGTTCATTGATTGTTCTGTACGTTTCTTTATTTTTATGCATAGTACATTGTCCATGCATCATGTTTTCAAAATAGCATGAAAAATGAGGTTATGCATATGTTTTTATGAAAATAAATGAACTAATGAAATGAAATGAATGCACGTAATCCCGGTCATGTCAGGGTGGGGTTCAGACATGGCTGTCTCGTAGATGGAGCATGTTTTCCCCGGGTAGATGGAGAGGGCTATCTAACCACAAGATTTGTCTCCTCCATTTGGTGAGAGTCCCCCGGTGACATCCCGTTATAAAACGAAATGAATGAAAAGATACCGCATAATTTTACGAATTGCATATGCACGACATACATTAATCATGTACGTTGATTTGCTGAGCCTTTAGCTCATTAGTTGTCTTTGTGGTGTAGGTGACATTGAAGAAGGTGAGGATAATGTACCTCAACCCGATGAATGAAGCAGTTGAAGAAGAATGTCCAAGGTAGGGCGCTCGTGGCTGTTGGAGCGTATTTTGATCCGTGGGCTAGGTGTATGTGTCATAGGTGATGTTTCTAATTTTGATGTATACAAGTAGCTTATAGATAGTTAGATTTCCCATATTGGATTACTGGAGATGTTTGTGAGTCTTTTGTTTTTTGTCTATATGGATGCGTTTATTTCTAGAATTTCGCTAAGTATTCATGGTATTGATGTGGTGACAAATTATTATATTATTAAAGTATAAGCGTTAAGTTTATGGTGTATTATGGGTATTTTGGATGTTTAGAGAGGAAATGAAGTGAATTGGTGATGAGTAAGTAGAATTGGTTAAGTGTGGATGAAAAGTGAAGTGTTAAGCGTAATAAGGATGGCAATTTGCCTTTGAGGTGTCGATCAGTCACTGTACAAACAGAAAACAGAGGTAAATAAAGTGTCGACCGATATTGTGAGGTGTCGATCGATATTGTGAGGTGTCGACCGGTCACTGTACAAACAGAAAACAGAGCCAAATGAGGTGTCGACCGGTTTATGTAGAACCGGCAGTAAGTGTCAACCGAAACTCGTGGGGGTCGATCGAGATTCTCCTTGGTGTTTTCAAACTTAAGATTTTGGTTAATTTTATTTCATAACGAGACTTCCACGCACGAATGTTTTCTGCTACCAAGGTTTAACGTTTTAAATGATGTCGCTTGTGGAAATGAATAAAGTCTTTGAATGAAGTCAGAAAATAATTTATACGCTAAAAGTCAAGTACAACAAGTCACGTGGGGACCCACGAGGGTCGTCACATAAAGAATGAACTATCTATAAGGACGAGCAAAACAGATATTTGGGATGAGAATCACTCGTGATAGAAAGAATGGAAAATTATGGCTATAACAAGAGAAATATATACATAAAGTTCTCAGGCGATTCTCTATGGATAAAGGAAAGCCGGTCAATACTCCTCTTGCTAAACATTTCAAACTTACTTCCGAACAAAGTCCTTCAACTGAAGAAAGAAAAACAGAAATGTAAAGAATTCTGTATGCCTCAGCAGTTGGCAGCTTGATGTCTACCATGGTTTGTACAAGACCTGATATTTCACATTCTGTTGGAGTAATCAGTCAATTTCTAACAAATCCAGGCAGAAAACATTAGAATACGGTGAAGTGGATTCTTAGGTATCTTAAAGGTACTTCTAAATTCATTATGTGTTTTGGGAGTGAGAAGCCTTTGTTGGTAGCCTATACTGATACAGACATGGCTGGAGACATTGACTCCAGAAAATCAACATCAGGATATTTGGTTACTCTTGGAGGGGGATCTGTATCATGGCAATCTAGGAGACAAGGTTCAGTTGCATTGTCTACGACAGAAGCTGAGTTTATTGCGGCTACAGAAGCCTGTAAAGAAGTTTTGTGGATGCAAAATTTTTTGACATAATTGAGTCATAAACAAGATAAGTATATCTTGTATTGCGACAATCAAAATGCTATTCATTTAAGCAAAAACCCGAGCTTTCATTCGAAGTCAAAGCATATAGATATCAAGTACATTGGATATGAGATGTGTTGGACAACAAGTAAGTGCATCTTCAGAAGATTCACATGGATGATAATGGCTCAGACATGATAACAAAGGATTTGCAAAGGAATAAACACGAATTCTGTATAGGCTTAGGAGGATTGAAGATACCTCATCATAAGTCGGGAGGGGGAGATTTGTGACGTCCCTTCTTTATGATGAGGGACCTCCTCATTTAATTTCTCATTGAAATTAAATAGAGAGAAGAACCGAAAGAGGTTCTTTCGGTGCCTACAACAAACATCTCATTTAATTAGATGTTGAAAATGAAATTCGGTGTCTTCAATTGCGGCTGTTCACATTCCTTATTTTAAGGAATGTGTTCCTTCAGAGGCTCTATAAATAGAGGCATGAAGGAACTTTGAAATCCATCCGAAAAACATCAGTGAAGTGAAATCTTCTATCCAAGAGAGACGGAGAAAATCACTTCTGAGTGAAGAGGAAGAGAAATATAGTGAAGATTATTTTTGGAGGGAGAGAAAATAAAGAGTCAAAGAGAAAAATAAGTGTGGTACGTTTGAGTACAGTAAGAGTGGTGATTTCTCTTAGTGAATATTTTCTAAGATAATCGATATCTAGAAAAATATTGTAAATCCTATTTTTCATAGTGAGATCTTTCTGGACTCGGTCCCTGTGATTTTTTCCCGATTTGGGTTTCCACATAACATTCTCAGTGTTCATATTTCTCTTACTTCTTGGCCGTTATAACTTTACGGCAGTGGGAAAATAATCCAGGTATTTTTCGAATCATATCTGCTATCTTTTCTCGTACCGCTTATTTAAATGGAGTTCCCGTCAGATTTCTTTCGTTATTTTTCTCAACACAGTTCATCCACAACAGCCTGTAAAACACTACTGTGAACTAGTTTCCGTCGTTTGAAGATGTCGTTGCAGAGCTGATGAGCAAACGCTAAATCTCCTTTCTCGCAGAGAAAAGGAATAATTGTTGCGTAAGTTGTTTTCTGGGAGGCGATTTCAGTTTTCTCCAGTTCAGTAAACCATTGCTTGGCTTCTTCCAATTTACCCTCTTTAACGTAGCCCTTAATCAGAGCATTGAAAGTGAAGACATCAAGCTTTATATCCTTGGTTTTCGTTTCTTCAAACAGTTTCACTGCATCTTCCATTTTCTTCACCAAAGCTAGTCCGTTTAATTTTGCGTTGTAACTTCTAATATCAGGAGTCAAGTTCGTCTTCTCCAGGCGATTCCATATCTCTTCAGCCTCTGAAAATCGACCATTATTGTAGAAACAATTGAAAAGAGTGTTAAACGTAACTAAATCTGGCTCTACTTTTGCTTCTTGATATACGTCAGAGACCGATTACACGCTCTCAAGCCAAAGGTCAAAACCTAACTAATCTCTTTATTGACTATTACACTGTTTTTGCAAGTGAAGGCCTAATGGATCGCTTGGAATGGAAGCCAGCCTCTCAGGACATCGACAAGCCAACCAACATGCTTGAATGGAACGCCACGGAGGGGTCAACTCAAGGTCCAACAGAGCCAACTCAAAGTCAAATGGAAATTTGTCTTTCCAGTAGCATCTTTGTGTAATTTTCCATTCTTGCATTTGAATTTGGCAAACATTGACTTTCTTGTTAAATTAATTTATAGTTGCATGCATGCATTAGATTGAATGGTTAGGTTAGATGAATATTAGGTTAGTGGTGGTCAAAGTATGACACACAAAGACTTGAAGACTAGAGATCAACCAAGAAGTTCGGCTCAAATGAAGCAAGCCACGCACACAAGGGCATCCAGCCCAGTCCATATATGAAGAAAGACGCCATTTTTTTTAATTCAAATTCCACTCTAATGTCATGTGAAAGAGTCATCAGCTGAAGCCTAATTTTATGGAAAGAAAATCTGTTTGTTGATAAAGAAGCGATCTCCACCATCGATTGAAGATTGAAAGCTCCAAAGTATTCACGGCCAAGATCAACTCTTTGTGTGAAGTTACCTTAATCAATTAAGGTTTGCATTTTAATCATGGCAATTGGTGTTTGTATTGGCAGATCGGATTTTGAATGAGAACAAGTAGACCCTTTTCCTCTCAAACCTTGAATGCTTGATCGGTTTTTACAATCCTTTTTCAATCAAAGGTTAGTCCTCAAATTGATTTTTAATTTGGGTGGAGATTAAGACTCCAATTGTTGCCAAGTCCGTGGTTGCTTGGTGACTCTTATTCCTCACCTTTTCTTCACCTTTTCTAAGACCTTAGTGAGGTAAGAAGAGTGGAACCAACCAAGCCTTGTGCCGTTGTAATTTTCTTAGAAAAATTACATTCACCCGAAAGTGCCTAAGTTGCTCTCGGGCCGGTTACGGGTAATTGTTTCTTAAGTTCTTTGTTTGATTTATTTCTAACGTGAAATTTACAGGTTATAATCATTATTATCAAACAATTTTCCCTCTAAACTTCATTCAAATTGAACGTCATTTAATATATATTTTGGAGTGCTTATTTAGAGGTGCTCTCGGATTTAACCGAGAACACCTCCTTGCGGTGTTTTCTTACATAACCTTTCTTTTGCAGATCCTAAAGGTTATAATCTTGGTATCAGAGCCGAGGTTACTTCCCTTGCATTCTTTGATTTAAATTTTTCGGCATCACTTTTACATTGTTTTGGGTTTATAAAACTCAAATTGCATCAAAAGCCATTGTTTGAGCCGAGGAAGGTTATCTACACCCTAGGCTACTTCTTGACAACCGATTATAAATCTTGTTACACAAATTGAATTGTCAATTTTAAGGAATTAATCATGTTAGTAATCTGATTTGCGTGTTCACCCTTGATTGATAGCATCATTGATTGAATAGCATAATCTAATCCTAACTAGTTTCTAATTGGATTGAATTTTTTTTTTTTTACAAGTGGTCGCGGAGAGTACACCAAACCAAGGCTAGTAGAAACTTGTATCAATCTAATTATTCTGTTTAAGTTTTATTTGAGTATCTTAATAGTAGGAAATTTATATTATAAAGTTATTATTTCATTTGTTAATCAAGACATAATTCAAGAGAAAACCGAAACTTGATTTCTAATTCCCTATCCTAATTTGTTAATCAAGTTTTAATTCAAAGGTGAAAACCAAAAATCCCTAATTTCTATGATAAAACCGTTTTAGATATTTTGTTTTGAATTCACGTTAAAATTTCAATCCAAGTAGTGTATATATATATATATTATTAAGTTTTTTTTTTTTCGGTTGTTAGTAACCAACCATTCCTAAGACTTATCTAACTTTCTTAAAATTTAGGAGTTAAGTAAATTTTAATCATGACTACCTGTAGTGGCCTTAATTATTCCTCTACCTTTGAGCAAGAACGTGACCTAGAGGGTTCTCCAAACAAGAATCCTAAAGTTGAAGAATCTAGCGTACAAGGCTAAATTGATGGGCTTAGTCAAATGATGAAACAAGTATTGGATCGACTCGATGATCGAGAAAGCCATAATGCACGTACTAAGCATGTCCGAGATCCTCTACCGAGAGAGAGAAACGAATTGGACCATAGAACACCCTGGCTAGAAAGAGATATGAATCGGAATTTCCAGAACCATATCCAAATAGAATAACCGGACCAATTTTCTATGAGCCCCTGCATAGGAGACAAGTCGAACAAGAATTCAATGAACTTATCCATAGAAATGACCTAGAGCCCCCTAGGAATAGGTTTCATGATCTAGACTCACAAGATGAAGAATGGATGGATGGAAGAGAAGATTTTGTACCCCACAGACGAAGGGATAATGATGACTTTAAACATGCTAGGTTAACCATACCACCTTTCGAGGGATCATGTAATGGAGATTTGTACTTGGATTGGATAGACAAAGTTGAAAAGGTTTTTGAATATTATGGATACACAGATCGTACCATGATTCAACTAGTAGGAGTTATGCTAACTGCCTACGCGTCATTGTGGTGGGAAAACTTAAAAACCCAAAGGTGGAAAAACCATGAACTGAAGGTCACCACGTGTAGAGAAATGAAGTATCTACTGAGGAAACGTTTCGTACCAAGTCACTACCATCAAGAACTATTCTTGTAAATGCAAAACCGAATGCAAAAGGGACATTCGGTAAAATAATATCTTACAGAATTTGAAATGTTAAGGATAAGAGGAGAATGAAATGAACCAGAGAAACAAGTAATCGCTAGATTTATTCGAGGATTAAACCGGGACATTAGCAATGTAGTAAAATTACAACCTCTTAACTCATTGGACTCAGTAGCTCAAATGACTATAAAAGTTGAACGGCAATTAAAAAGAGAAGGTAGGACAGCCCCTACTAGATTTACTTCTAAAACCCCAAAGGCTAATAAGAAGATTATTAAGGTAGAAGAGAAACAATGTTTCACTAAAAGCTGGTCAGCTAAAGAAACCAGTAAGAAACCTACCATAGCGGATAGTAACCAAAATAGGGGCTAGAGATATTAAATGTTTCAAGTGCCAAGCTTTTGGACACATGATGACCCAATGTCCTAACCGTCGAATTATGGTAACCCAGGAGGGTATTGGAGAACTAGAAAGTGAAGATGAACGAGAGGAAGTTGTATTAGAGGAAGATGAACCTGAAGATGAGGTTTATCATGCCTAGGAAAGTCCCCTCTTAATGATTATAGGAAGAGTATTAGTATGCAAAACCATAGAAGAGCAATGCCAACGAGAGAATATTTTTCAAACCCGTTGTCTAATTAAAGATAAGGTATGCTCACTAATCATAGACGGAGGTAGTTGTGTGAATGTTGCGTCTAAAGATATGGTCAAGAAATTAGGGTTAGACACAACTCCACATCCAAAACCTTATAAGTTACGATGGTTTGACAAACGAGATGACATAAAAGTAAACAAGCAAGTCACCATCGAATTTCTATTGGAAAATATAATGACTCCATCCTTTGTGACGTTATACCTATGAATGCTAGTCATGTACTTATGGGACGTCCCTGGCAATACGACAGAAAAGCATCCCATGATGGTTTTACCAACTTTTACTCACTAAGGTTTGGCGGTAAAAGAATCAAGCATGCACCTTTATTGCCAGAACAGATAGCCAAAGACGAAGCGACTAGAAGGAAAGAAAAGGAGAAAGAAAATTTCTTTATGGCTAAAAGAAAGTTTGAGGAGAATCTTCGCAATTTGATGGAACCAAACATGTAACGACCCACGTCCCGAACCCCGTCCCCGGCCCAGGCCCGTACACTTGGCACCGAGCCACGTGTCCGGCCACGTGTCCGCTACCTCATGATCTTTCCTCTCCCTGCAGAGGATTTTTGCCTTCCCCCCCACTCGAACCCAGGACCTCAGGGACTAGTACCTGGGGTGCAAGTGAGGAGTACCACTTGAGCTCAGTAGCTCAAGTGGTACTCCTCACTTGTAGCCCAGGTACTTAACCCTGAGGTCCTGGGTTCGAGTGGGGAGGAAGGCAAAAATAACCTACAGGGAGGGGAAAGTTCTGTGAGTACACGTGGTGGGCCTGTGTGACTGCCACGTGGCGGTGTAAACCATCGATGTACGGTGGCCGCACAGCTCGGTGTAAACCATCGATGTACGGTGGCCGGGTTGTTACAATAAAAGGAGCCTTTTATTGTAACGACCCACGTCTCGAACCACGTACCCCGGCCCAGGCCCGTACACCTGGCACCGAGGCCCCGGCCCAAGCCCGTACACTTGGCACCGAGCCACGTGTCAACATTTCCAAGTCTTTAATCCGGAAAGAGAAAAGCTTACACAAAATTTAATGGAGTTACCTCCTATTCAACGATTTGATTTAGTGAATGTCCTAACTAAAGATCCCTTTTATAATGGAATACCTAGTCCACATTCAATAGGATTCTCGAGGATTACCTTATTTTTGAATGATCTAAAACTTAGGTTGACCAAACATGTTCAATGTGAATCAAAACTATGGTACCTTTTAAAAGAGTCAAAAGAAAAGGTTACACCTATGATTGGGCTAAAATCAAGTAAGAAAACTTATGAGGAGATTCTTGAGATTAGTGACCACAGACATTTCTCTAGGAAGATGAACTTTGACATTGGAATGAACCGGACCTATGATAATCTATTGAAAATTCCTAGCTTCCCTAAAGTAGGAATTGGAACTAGGAATATAAAAGAAAAATTTTTAGTTTTTTCAAAAAATTTATCTAAACTTCTATCCCAAAGGTAACAAAATATGTGGAGATGAGGAAAAAAGGGATAAAGAATTGGATAAACAAGGAGGAGTATAAAGGAAGAAAACCTGGATTGTGAGATCAACTCCTCAACAACAAGTGTGCAAACAAAAGAGATATTAGATGAACCCTTATGAAAGGAAAATGAAAAGACATCCCAAACTCTTATGGAAGCCATAAAAATTGAACTTACTAGCCTACTTTCTTGGATTTTTAAGGTAGGATGGTATTTGGGCCCACATGTTATTGATCTAGGGCCGAAATATTGGAGTTATAAGGTTGTAAAGGTTATTGGAAATAAAGAAGAAATTGAGAAAGGCAAATCTCAAGATTTGAGGTCAAATCCCCTCTCACATAGAGAGGATGATACACTTGGGAGACCGATTACATGCTCTCAAGCCAAAGGTCAAAACCTAACTAGTCTCTTTATTGACTATTACACTGTTTTTGCATGTGAGGGCCTAATGGATCGCTTGAAATGAAAGCTAGCCTCTCATAACATCGACAAGCCAACCAACATGCTTGCATGTAACGCCACGGAGGGGTCAACTCAAGGTCCAATAGAGTCAACTCAAAGTCAAACGGGAATTTTGTCTTCCCGGTAGCATCTTTGTGTAATTTTCCATTCTTGCATTTGAATTTGGCAAACATTGGTCTTCTTGTTAATTTAATTTATAATTGCATGCATACATTAGATTGAATGGTTAGGTTAGTGGTGGTCAAAGTATGACACACAAAGACTTGAAGACCAGAAATCAACCAAGAAGTTCGGCCCAAATGAAGCAAGCTGTGCGCTAGGGGTGAGCAAGAACTGACTAGAACCGAGAACCGGACCAGAATTGACATATTTGGTCAGGTTCTGGTCGGTTTTGATGAAAAAAAATACATTTCGGTTCTTTTTTTTTCAGAACCAAAATTGTGGTTCGGTTCGGTTCTCGGTCATAATGACTAATTACATGTAGAACCGACCCAGACTGCGAATGAAATTAAAGTTAGGGCTTTCTCTTCTCTGACAAAGACAGATGCCTTTTCTCTTCTGTTTCTCTTCTCTCTCGATTTCGACAGACCACAGACGCCTCTTCTCTTCTCTCTCGCCGTCTCCCTTTACTAACCCACCAAGCCTACCCAGTAACCCTCTACCAATCTTTCTCGAAAGACAACACTCGACAGATCTCTTTCTCTGTAGCCATCGTCGCCGCTGGAGCTCCTTGATAGTCGACAGGTATAGACACCTCTCGACTCTCTCTTCGACTTCCTTTTACTTTGTCAGTTTGTGAAGGATGAACCGACGAAGCCACGAAGGTAAGCTCTCAGCTCTCTGTAGTCTGTTCTTTACCTAAGGAATTGTAAGATTCATCACTAATTTTTCTTTTTAGTTTCATCTTAGGGCTTTCCCGATTCTATCTATTTTTGTTTTGAAATATTTGTTTGTTTATAAACGCAGAGGTATATGCAGCAAGCACAATGAAGTGGAGCTTTTAACTCATGGAATGGGTAACTCCCCTAATCATGTAGCATTTCTAGACTTATTCGAATGGATCTTTGTTTATATTTTAAGCGTTGTATTTAGATAGATCTTTATTCTACTGCTATTCTCCAGATGGTATTAGTTTGTGCACCAATAGGTGCTTTCAATTATTGATCAAATTTGCAAATAAAAAGCTAGGGCCAGCGTTTTTCTTTTTTATCCATGAACTTCTACATGTTGTTCTTATTTATTTATTTGTAAACAAGAGACTAATTATTCAGTTTCGCAATTTACTTTCCCAGTCTAAGATAAAGTTTTCTTTTTAAGTTTATGTATGTGTTGGTAATCATTGAAAATTATGGAAATTTGTTATGATATCTTCTGCTGTCCTTCAATATGCCTTGCAATGATATGGCTTTTGTAACTTGAGCGAAATATTTGTGAAGGCATCTTTCAGTTGGAGCCATCATTTATTACCAATTTTTTGATCTTATTTACTGTTAAATATGAATAATGAATTGTATGGAAAATAGAAACAAGTCTAGGTTACGGTTTAATGTTTGTGAAGCCTTCTTTTGGTTAAGGTTTATTACGAATTCTTTCATTCTAGTTCTGGTTTATTAACTGACCGATAAATTGTATGACAAATAGATTCAAATGCTTTGCGTGATTAATCTATTTATAATTGTCTTTGCTTCTACTTTTGACCATTTTTTTTTATGTTCCATTTATCTAGATGCATTCTTTATAGTGTAGCCATCCCCCCCCCCCCCCCCCCCCCCCCCCCAAAAAAAAAAAAAAAAAAAAAAAAAAAAAAAAAAAAAAAAACTAGGAGGACCAAAACCGAGACCAGAATTCTGGTCCGGTTCTATTTTTTTCAGGGAAAAATTTTATGCTTATTGGTGCAAAAAATTAAAAACCGAATTTAGTGATCTGGTCCTAAATTTTTCAAAAATCAGATCGAACCGGACCACGATCACCCCTACCGCGCACACAATGACATCAAGCCCAGTCCATATATGAAGAAAAGCGCCACTTTTTAAAAATTCAAATTCCACTCCAATGTCGTTTGAAAGAGTCATAGCTGAAGACTAATTTTATGAAAAGAAAATCTGTTTGTTGATAAAGAAGCGATCTCCACCATCGATTGAAGATTGAAAGCTCCAAAGTATTCACGGCCAAATCAACTCTTTGTGTGAAATTACCTTAATCACCTTAGGCTTGCATTTTAATTATGGCAATTGGTGTTTGTATTGGCAGATTGAATTTTGAATGAGAAAAAGTAGACTATTTTCCTCTCAAACCTTGAATGCTTGATCAGTTTTTACAATCCTTCTTCAATCAATGGTTAGTCCTCAAATTGATTTTCCATTTGGGTGGAGATTGAGACTCCAATTGTTGCCAAGTTCGTGGTTGCTTGGTGACTCTTATTTCTCACATTTTCTTCACATTTTCCAAGACCTTAGAGAGGTAAGAAGAGTAGAGCCAACCAAGCCTTGTGCCGTTGTAATTTTATTAAGAAAATTACATTCACCCGAAAGTGCCTAAGTTACTCTCGGGCCGGTTACAAGTAATTGTTTCTTAAGTTCTTTGTTTGATTTATTTCTAACGTGAAATTTGCAGGTTATAATCATTATTATTAAGCAATTTTCTCTCCAAATTTCATTCAAATTGAACGTCATTTAATATATATTTTGGAGTGCTTAATTAGAGGTGCTCACGGATTTAACCGAGAACACCTCCTTGCGGTGTTTTCTTGCGTAACCTTTCTTTTCAGATCCTAAAGGTTATCACTTCTCCATTTCATCAAGCATTGAAATTGCAGAAACGAAAGAGCCATTGCCACAATAGGCCTTAATTATAGTATTATAAGACACCAAATTTGGTTCAATGGATAATTTTGCCAGCAATTCCTTGAAAAACTTATCAACCGAATCATACTTCATTGATTTCACACCCGCTCCAAGAAGCGCATTGAACGATAATACAGTTCGCTCACAATTTCGCTCGGGCATTTCATCAAACACCTTCTGCGCACTCTCAAACATCCCAGATTTACCGTACAAAGCGATGAGACGAGCACAGAACCCTTCTTTAGAGATGTTGGGGTAGTTCTTTTGGTGCTCTAATATATCTTCGATCCAGCGGAAGAGTTTGGCGGAAGCGAGGCGGCGAACGGTGTCTTCATAGATGCCGGTGCAAGTACGGAAGCGATAGAGATCAGACGATTTCATGAACTTCTCGACGAGGCGTTTGAAATTTCGTTCTTTGTAGAGGTCTCTGGATATGGCTTTAATGGCGTCACTAGAAGAGTTGAGATGGAGGGAGGTGGTAAACGAGCGGGAGAGAAGGCGATAGAACGACATTGAACTGGAACTGAAAAAATGCAGTCAATAGCTAGCTTGGTCAATCTCTTTAACTGGTTTGGTATAGGGTTTAAGGCTATGGCGTCATGGGTACAATAAAGCTGGGCCTATGGCTTCATTGTTGGCCATGTTAAATGGGGCTGGGCCATTTGAGGATTTGAAAACAACCAAATTCCATGACACTTCGAGTAAATTTAATTTAATTTCAATATAACTTTGTTATTACTATTGCATGCGATGCACATCCGTATCCTCATATCATATATAAGTACATTGTCATGCAACGCATGACGTGTAACATCAATGCCGGCGAGGAAGAGCATGCGTTTATCGGGGTTCTAGCAAAGTTAGACTAATCTCATTTAAAGTAGAACTCAATTTTCCTCGCGATGAATCAGTGACAGAGATGCTCCTCTCTGTATAAAACCCAGGTCGGCCAGGCTCCGGCAACTGCATATTATCACCATCCAACATCATTGCTACTGTCGACATCAACGGTCTTTCCTCCCGTCGCTGTTGAACGCACAGAAGACCAATTTGAATGAACTTCAATGCTTCAGAAGGTGGAAATTGATTTCTCAAAAACTACGTCCATCAATTCCAAGGCTTTTCCTTCTTTCCAAAGCTTCCATGCCTGGACATTGATGATGTTTTTTTATGAATAAGAAGAGAGAGATTGAGAAGTATGAAGAGAGAGAGAGAGAGACAGATTATCATCTTGCTCACATGTCCAATGAGATTTAGTTGGTGATTTGGATGGACGAACCCTCTGTTCTTCCGTCCACTCACCATCTCCACCAGTATAACTCCGAAGCTGAAAACGTCTGATTTGAACGAAAAATATCCTTCGATTGCATATTCTGGGGACATGTAGCCACTGAATCCATGAAAAAAAATAGTTAAACTTTAGTTTTCATGCTACTGATGCATGCGATGGTCGCCCAATTTTATCAGAGTAAATAACACGTAATGCAATAAAGTTGACAAAAGAAAAGAAAATATTCTTACTATGTTCCGACCACTCTCTTTGTTTTTGTTGCAGTTTGATCCCCAGCAAACATTCTTGCCATGCCAAAATCTGAAATTTTTGGATTCATGTCTTCGTCTAACAAGATGTTACTTGCTTTGAGATCTCTATGAATGATCCTCAATCTTGAATCTCTATGAAGATAGAGAAGTCCTCGAGCTATCCCGACAATAATGTTTTTTCGTTTTTTCCAATCGAGTGAACATCTTCTCACATCATCTGTATCAATGATTTCAATCTCCGTGATTTCATTCCGGATACTACGAAGAACTTAATACACAAGTATTGAAGGGTAAAGAGTACCGACCGAAGATGAAGTAGTCTAGACTTTTGTTTGGCATGTACTCATAGATTAACATTCTCTCTTCTCTATGAATGCAGCAAGCCAGAAGCTGAACAAGATTCCTATGTTGAAGTTGGGAGATCAAAAGAACCTCATTTTTAAACTCACGTACTCCTTGCCCAGAACTCTCTGATAGCCGTTTTACTGCAACCTCTTGTCCTGATTGAAGCTTACCCTGTTTTTTTTTTTTAGCAGAATTACATTAATTTAACTTCTAGCAAGTCCCATTTGGACGTGAATGCAATTGAATAGATAAAAAATATATGGGTCAAGGAAAATAGCAATCGTTATATCGGCCTGTACAAATCATCCATTGCAATGTCCACACAGTCAACTCCCAATATTAATAAGCACCTGCATCTTCTTTCTCCCTCATTTTGTCTCTTTTGTTTACTGGAATAAAATTTGAAGGCTCACTCTCTTTCTCAAAAATTGGAAGTCATTTCTCTGTTTAGGAAAGAAGTAAGCATTTTAACAGATAAATTGACTTAATCAATTACATGCATATAACAGATAATCAATTCCACATGGAGTTTTACCTTGTATACAGGTCCAAATCCACCTTCTCCAATCTTGTTGGAAAGTGAAAATTTCTGCGTAGCAGCTTCAATGACATCAATATCAATCAGAGGAGTCTCGAGATCATCTGGGGGAGCCTGATTTCCTAACACACACAAGCCAAAATTACAAGCAAAACAACAATCAAAGGTCCGCGAAGGTCCAAAAACAAAACTTCCTCAATTATAGGTCATCTCTCACTTGGAGCATTTCTCCTCTTCTTAATCAAAAACCAGCTGATCAAAGACACGAAAATGACGGCTAAAATAACAGATACAATCACGGCTACAAGAACAGCGGTGTTCCGCTTATCATCCGGCCCAGATTCTAACAGCAAACAAATGAATACAAAAAGGTTAAGTTAGAGAGAATAGAGTAGAAAGGTATTCTTTTTTACAAAGAGAGAGATCAGTCACTACCCAACTCTGAAGCTGCAGCTCTAATGTAGAGATCTTGCCCAGTGTCAGTGGTTCTAATATCAACCAAATCACCAGACCAGAAAAGGCAGCTATTGTCAGTGCCTGTACTATCTAACCTGGCATAAGCTTTGCAAGAACAATTCTTCAAACACTCTGCTTCGCAATCATCAACGTCAATAATAACAAATCCAAATTCCGCATCTGGAAGTTTGACCCCACTAATCTTCACAAATCCTTCCCCACTCTCGCAGATATTCAAATCCTTTCTAACACACCCTTTGGACCATTCGTAAAGTGCCCAATCTCGAGGATTTGTAGGTGTGAATCCCCTCAAACAGCTGCACCAAGCAGTATCACTGAAAAAACAGCTCCCATAGTGGCCGCAATGGTCATAGTTATTGCAGCGATTTGATGGAATTCTATATAGATCAATCCACCTTTCTTGTATTTCATCCCAGTAGGATTGCTGAATTATTCCAGTTGGATACACTACCATTCGGGTAATTCTATCATCGATTGTATCAAAGGTGTAATACGCTTCACTGGAATTGTAAATAAATTGGGGATGATATACACTGTTTGGACCTAGAACAAACCCGCCGCTGAATCGGGTCCCAATCCATGGACCGCTTCTGAAAAGTTTGGTTGATCCATCAAGAAGAACGATTTGAGGAAGACCTTGTAAATCTATACGGCAAGAGAAATTGCCAGGAGAAGGATCGTTGGAGCTTTTCCATGATCTTATTTCGCGATTAAAACCGAGTTTCAAGTCCCACCCTAGTTTCATTCCTGGTAATAGCGTATCCGACGGATAATCGAAGCTCTGCCACGAATAATCCTCGGAATTTCCACTTTCAGAATCCACTAAAACCAAATTTCCGGAATCTAAAAGCTTCGCGACTGGACTTTTCACTCTTTTCGACGAATTTGTCGACCACAAAATGCCTCCCGTTTGATTCTGAAGAACTAGATTTCCATCTTCGTTGAAACTTAACTTGGAAGATAAATTTACAGCTGGATTGTTTCTGTTTGCCACCCAAACTACAGTCCGAGGGAGGATCTTATCATACCATATTCCTAAATATTGAGAGTTGGAAACTTCAGTAGAGAAAAACCCTAATACAAACTTTTGTCCAGAAGAAACAAGCGTTTGGCTTCCATTGATGAACTCGTTCGCAGAGATACTGTCAGCCGAATCAGCCAAACTCCAAAACGATGCAGTGACCGTGCAGCACAGAGAGAGAAGCAAGAAAAGAGAGCTCGAAATCACCATCACTGCTTGATTTTTCCATTACGACCCTCTGAAAAATGAGGGTATTTGAGAGTTTCAGCAACTTCTTCGGCGACTGAGACAGAGGAAACTCCCCCATTAAACCAATCAAAAAGAGACATCCGTAGAGATCATTTGAGATGACTTTTCGCAGCCATGAAATCAACACGGCCGAGTCAACAACTCGAGCTTTGACAAATATAATGTTAATAGACATAGAAATGGAGGATCTCAAGTATTTGCTCTCTCCCGGCGTGGATTTAGTAAACGAAGAGGGTGGCTCTGGCTCAGTCAGTCTCAGTCGTACAAATTTATATCATAATCCTTAAAAATAATTTAATCAATTTTTCATGCTCTCGATTTCAAAGAAAATAGTTTTGAATCCCAGAAACAATTAATAAATATACAAATTTTTATTTTTTATTGTAATTATAAAGTTATAAAGAACCAAACCATTGATTATGTTATTCTTCCATTGAAACAGTCAAGCAAATTAGCTTATCAACCCTTAAATTCAAAGTATTTTTTACGCTTTATTATGCACGGCAAATGAGTTCGCATATATTATTACCCTAATTTTTTATCCTTAGCTTTCAAAAATTATCACTCTCCAAAAAAAAAAATAAAGAGTGATTTGGTGAGTTAGTTACCAAACAAACTTTAAAATATCTTTCTTAACAAAATAAATATTAAATTATCATAGGTTAATAAGTCAACTTTTCTCCGTTATTATACTGTTAAACCCACACTGAGTGTTCGACGATTAAGGCAAAATCTTAGAAGAAAGAGAATTGACAACAAAATTCAAAAATAAATCGACGTGGAGATTGACGAAATGTAGTTGAGATTAAGAATCTAAGGTCGAAAATTCGTTAAGAGGTCTAATCATGGGACAACATAATGAACATAATAATCAATCCACTTAGATATTCATTGAAGTTAGTTCGAACATAATTAATGGAGTTCATTGAGAAATAATTTAATTTTGCAAAAGTTGAGAAGCCTAGTATAGATAATTAGATATCATAAATCAAATCCATAATCGTCGCTTTTCAACCCAAGCGTTCGACCTTAGAGGCTCCAAAAAAATAATTCAATTTGAAGTTATGTTGCATTTATTCTCTAAACAAATTTGTTCAATTAATAATTTGTAACGACCCCATATCCCAGCAAGATATTGTCCGCTCTGGGGATTGGGCCGTAGCCCAATATCCTCCCCTCATGGCTTTGTTTGGCGAGAACTTCCCAGAAGGTCACCCAACCTGGAATTGCTCTCGCCGAAGCACTTTTAACTTCGGAGTTCTTATGAGATCCGTTGCCAATCGTGCTCCAAAACGCGTCTTGCTATGTTGGGAGGGTCTTTTTACATATGTTTCATTTCCACATACTTCCCCAAGCGATGTGGGATTGTGACGACTCCCTTTTTACGACCTGTCACCTTCCGGTTCGCCCGCGCGGACGTACCGCCATCCGGGTTCCGGTTCGTGCAGCCATCGTACCTATACGTGCATATTCGGGTCATCACAATCACCCCCCCCGGGGGCCCAACGTCCTCGTTGGCCACATTTCCGGTTGGGTACAGGCTCTGATACCATTTGTAACGACCCCATATCCCAGCAAGATATTGTCCGCTCTGGGGATTGGGCCGTAGCCCAATATCCTCCCCTCATGGCTTTGTTTGGCGAGAACTTCCCAGAAGGTCACCCAACCTGGAATTGCTCTCGCCGAAGCACTTTTAACTTCGGAGTTCTTATGAGATCCGTTGCCAATCGTGCTCCAAAACGCGTCTTGCTATGTTGGGAGGGTCTTTTTACATATGTTTCATTTCCACATACTTCCCCAAGCGATGTGGGATTGTGACGACTCCCTTTTTACGACCTGTCACCTTCCGGTTCGCCCGCGCGGACGTACCGCCATCCGGGTTCCGGTTCGTGCAGCCATCGTACCTATACGTGCATATTCGGGTCATCACATAATTGCACCAATAATTATTTATCATGTCAACAAGTATGTTTAAAGAATAAAATAAAAGAATAAATGTAATGTGATTATGAAGTTTGAGCCTCCACACTTATGATAATTGATGAATGAGAGAATAATTAGAGATAGTTTCTTGGCTGCAAAAGAAGATCAAAAACAGACAACAAAACATCACAATACATGTTGGTTAACCGGATTGAGTTGGCTAGCCTGACATCTCGGATTAGGTTCCTACTTCTAGACAAAATTAAGGATTATCTCATGACATATTTTGGGTCATTATAGGGGTGTATCTAAGCATCTAAACCCACGATCTCTTCCTCTTTAAATTGGCCTTTTCTTATTGAAAAACTTCCAAAAACAAAGAACTATGGATGACTATCAAACCCATAGAAATTGGCAGATATGAAATCAAGTTCAGTCAAAGCATCCAGGATTCAGATTTCACAACAATGCAAAAAAAACAAATCTCTTACTTGACTGAAGGCAGAGTCAGCCTGTACAGGCGATAGTTGTTCGTTTTTCCAAGATGAACAATTTCCTTGGCATCTTCAATCCGGGAACACTAGACCAGTTTGTGAGGTCCCTTTTTTATGATGAGGGACCTCCTCATTTAATTTCTCATTGAAATTAAATGGAGAGAAGAACTGAAAGAGGTTCTTTCAGTGCCTACAACAAACATCTCATTTAATGAGATGTTGAAAATGAAATTCGGCGTCATCAATTGCGGCTGTTCACATTCCTTATTTTAAGGAATGTGTTCTTTCAGAGGCTCTATAAATAGAGGCATGAAGGGGCTTCGAAATCCATCCGAAAAACATCAGTGAAGTGAAATCTTCTATCTAAGAGAGACGGAGAAAATCACTTCTGAGTGAAGAGGAAGAGAAATATAGTGAGGATTATTTTTGGAGGGAGAGAAAAGAAAGAGTCTGAGAGAAAAATAGGTGTGTTACGTTTGAGTACAGTAAGAGTGATGATTTTTCTTAGTGACTATTTTCTAGGATATTCGATATCTAGAAAAATATTGTAAATCCTATTTTTCATAATGAGATCTTTTTGGACTCGGTCCCCTGTGATTTTTTCCCGATTTGAGTTCCCACATAAAATTCTTGGTGTTCATATTTCTCTTACTTCTTGGCCGTTATAACTTTACGGCAGTGAAAAAATATTTTAGGTATTTTTCGGATCACATCTGCTATCGTTTCTCATACCGCTTATTTAAGTGGGGTTCCCGTTGGATTTCTTTCGTTATTTTTTCCAACAAGTGGTATCAGAGCCCGGGTGACTTCTTTAAATCTAGTATGCTCTGTGGTTGCCATTTTTAAACTAATTTTCCACATCATAAAAAATTTTTAGAGGTTGTTATGGCGGGAAAGATCGAAATTGAAAAATTCAACGAAAATAATTTCACTTTGTGAAAATTAAAAATGAAGGTGCTATTGCGGAGAGATGGTTGTGCTATAGCCATCGGCGACAGGCCGACAAACGTTGAAGACGAGAAATAGAACAAAGCTGACGAGGATACAATGACCATTTTGCATCTCACTCTAGTAGATGAAATTTTGTCAAGTATCTCAGAAATGGTAATGGCAAAACATATCTAGGATACGCTGACAAAATTGTATGAGAAGAAGTTGTGGTATAATATAATTTTCTTGAAAAGAAAATATACCCTTTGGATGTCAGAATCTACAACAGTGACAGACCACGTCAATACTCTGAATACATTATTTTTTCAACTTACAGCAATGAAGCACAAAATCATCGAAAATGAAAAGACTGAACTTTTACTTCAAAGTTTGCTAGGTTCATACGATCACCTCATCGTAAATCTACTCAATGGTAGTACAAAAACAACATTGATGTTCAATGATATTGTAGCCGCTGTTCTTGACGAATAAAGTAGGCAAAAAAACAAGGAGCAATCCTCTATGGAGGCTTTATCAGTAGAGAGGGAGATCAATGGAACGTGGGGCTTCTAGAGCTAGCACGTCAGGAATATCTAAATTGAGAAGTAAAAAGGGCGTCAAGTGCTATCACTGTGGCAAAATGGGCCATATGAAAAAGGATTGCCGGAAGTTAAAGAAAGTGTAGGAACATGATTGTCTAGGGGGGGGGGGGGGTGAATTAGACTTTTTAAAGTTAATTTCTTAACCTAATAGTTTTCTCTCTTTGTGTGCAGTTTCTAAGTTTACAGCAAACAAACAAGCAATCTAAAGTAAGAGTTAGAGAGAAATTGACACCGTAGTTTTTAACGTGGTTCGGCCAATCTTGCCTACGTCCACGCTCCAAGGCTCCCCCTTTGAAGATTCTTTCATTCTCCTCAGAGAAATCTAGATCGCACTTCACGGGCGACGATCTACTACCTTTTACAAATTTGGATTGCTCTTCACTGGCGACAATCCACTGCTTTTACACTTTAACAGAATGAATAAGATTTACAGCACAGGCTACACTCTCACAAATATTAAATCTCCAGTTAAATTCTCGAGAGGTGTAGGAAAATAACAGAGTATAACAAAGCCTTTTTGCGTGTTCAGAAAGAGTTTTTGCAAAAGTTGTTCTCCTGAGCTTAATTCTTCTATTTATACTCTATCTTTGATTTGCTTCGCATTCGAAAAAGTCCTTGTCTCCATACAAAAATATGACCGTTGGGAGCTTTCCGTACTCAGAAAAATTAGTCGTTGTGTTCTGGAGTCGCTATCGCTCACGGTCTTTAAAGTCTGGACAATTGAGTCTTTGGACCAATGAGCTCGGATGAATGCGTCTTTCATTGTCGTGGACAACTGCGTCTGTCATTAGTGTGGACGACTGAGTCTTTCATTTGCGTGGACGACAGCGTCTGTCATTAGTGTGGACGACTGCGTCTTTCATTTGCGTGGACGACAACGTCTGTCATTAGTGTGGACAACTGCGTGATTTAGTATCTGGTCGTCGTTGTTTTCAGTTGATGTTCAAAGTCTGGACGACGTTGATTTAGGTTGACGTTCAAAGTCTGGACGACGTCGATTTTGGTTGATGTTCAAAGTCTGGACGACGTTGATTTCGGTTGACGTTCAAAGTCTGGACGACGTCGATTTCGGTTGATGTTCAAAGTCTGGTCGATGCAACTTAGTTCCACCATCGGTTGACATGGAGCAGCAGAAGGATTGAGACTAGCTGTACCAATGTTCTCAACATTTTCATCCAGATCCAAATCAGCAGAAGTTGGCTGACCATCACCCCATTGCAAAAGAGTGTCAATGTCTGCAACACGAGTGAGAATCCTATGACTATCTCGCTGCAATTGAGTTGCCAGCAGATTTGTCTGGAATCTCACAGAATTGATGACATCATCAAGAGCTTTATTATGATTTGTTTCCAACAAATCAATGCGTTTGGTGACACCATCAAGAGCATAACTGAGAGTGGATTCCACTTGATTAAGGCGAGTATGGAGTCCTGGAATATCATCCCGAGTAACGGTTGAGGCTTCGAGATGGTCAAGTCGGGAGAGAACAAAAGCCTCAAGTTGATCTAGTCGGGAAAAATACATAGATTGAAAGGACTCAAGACCAGTCTTGAGACTTACAATACTTGCCTGTAGCACATTGTAGTGGTCCTCAGAAATAGAAGTCCTTACGGAAGGAGTGGGGCGACTTGTACTCTTAGAAGGAGCACGAGTTGGCACTGGAGGCACTGAAGTTGGAGAGGGAGCACGAATTGGACTGAGTGGTCAGGGGAGATCAGCTTGGACTAGTGGAGGAACAGGATCATTGAAAGGTTCTAGAAGGTGGATTTGATCATGACCAAGCTCTTCAGGAGATTGAAGGAGAAGAACTGGTGGTGGCAGAGGGGCAAGGACAGGAAGACGAATGTCATCTAGAGAACTATCTTCCTCGTCTTCTACAATCAACAGGCGCCTTGTAACATTGCCTCGACCAGCTTTTTCAACAGCTTTCTCAACCAACACACCTCGAGTATCTCTTGTGATCCCCATTCTAGACAAGGTGGAGGATGAGAAAAAGTCAGATTTCTTTAAGGATAAGAGTTTGTCTGACTCTGAAAATCTAACTCCAAACCGATTGAAAATCTTCATAAGCAGAAGATTGTAAGGCAGTGATTTGGATGCATTACATACGACTTGAAGCATTCTGTTTAATATAATGTATCCAATATCAAAATGGTTCACCTCTGAAAAACTGTCCAAGCAAGAAGAGATCCATGCCACTGACATGATCTCTATGACCCTCTACGGGCAAAATGTTATAATGGATCATTTGGTGAAACACTCTAGCCCTAAGGTTCAAGTCCTTACTTTTCAGCTGTAGGGGAGAGCGATTGGGATCCTTGGCAATCAGTTTGACTAAATCCTTGCCCGCAGACTTAGCAAGAAATGACGGAGTCGTTGTTGTCTCAAAGTATCTGCGAGATCCATTTAAAAACACACAGCAGAAAATATCATGCATCATTTCCTGAGTGACTTCAATATGCCATCCATAGACATAACTCTTAAGAATAAGAGGTCTTGTAGAATGTTCTAGGTTGGCATAAAACATTCTAATGGAGGGTTCACAATAAGGGGCTTCAGAATCAAACAGCCCGATTAATCCCAATCGTAAAAAAGGTTCTTCGAAATCCAAGCCAGCAAAATCGCAAAAAATTATTCCTCTAGGACGAATAATAGGTTTGAATTCAAAATCTTCATAATACCTATTAAAAGCCGCTTGATTAATGAACTCATGGCTCGGCCAGACAAGAGAAGGAGGAACGGAAACAGATTGAGCATCTACCGGATGAGAAGTCTTTTGTTTCTTCCTCGAGAAAAATTGGGGTGTGCGTGAGGAAGATGCCATTTGGAATTACATGTTGAGATGGAAAGTAGAAAGATTCGTAATTGGCCTTGACGAACAGAGACGAAAAGGATTCGCAGGACAAACGAAAGGAATCGAGAGGTTTTAGGCGGGTTTTTCTTTTGAAAGATAGGGTTTCTGTAACCTTTTGAAAGAATATATATCTTCCATTTTTATCATCCAGAGTAAAATGTCTATTTTTTATCGTCCATGGGAAAACATCCATTTCTATTGTCCATTGTCAATGTCCATAGTGACAACGTCCACTGTCAAACGTCCATTGTGACATCATTGTCAACATCTATTGTGACAACCTCCATACCTTTATTGACCAATCTGCTCTATTGCTCAATATTCTCCAACAGAAGAAGAACTTCAGTTTTTCTCAATCCGAATGAGACCTAACCTTATTCTAATATTATTGAAGGTTTTTTCATCTAATGGCTTAGTGAAGATATCTGCTAGCTGATCAACAGAATTAACAAATTCTAAGGTGATATCTCCTTTCAGAACACGATCTCTAATAAAATGATACCTAACCTTGATGTGTTTTGTTCTAGAATGTTGGATAGGATTCTTTGAGATGTTAATGGCACTGGTGTTGTCACACCGAATGAGAATCCTATCATAGAAAAGATTATAATCTTCTAGAGTTTGCTTCATCCAAAGGATTTGAGCACATCAACTACCAGCAACAATATATTCACTCTCGATAGTTGAAAGAGCTACAGAATTCTGTTTCTTAGAATACCAGGACACAAGAAATTCTCCTAGGAATTGACATGTTCCACTAGTGCTTTTTCTATCAACCAGGCTTCCTGCATAATCAGAGTCGGAATATCCAATTAACTCAAATGAAGTTCCCTTCGAATACCACAAACCTAAATCAGAAGTCTCACTTAAGTATTTGAAAATTCTCTTGACAACACTTAGGTGAGATTCCTTAGGGGAAGCATGAAACCTAGAACACAAGCACACACTAAATAGGATATCTGGCCATCTAGCCGTTAGATATAACAGAGAACCAATCATACCTCTATACTTCTTAGTATCCACACATATCATATTTTCATCTTTGTCCAGTTTAGTAGTGGTGCTCATGGGAGTTCTAGAGGACTTAGAAGAGTCTAATCCAAACTTCTTTAAGAGCTCCTTGATGTATTTTTCCTGATTGAAGAAAATGTCATCTGGAGTTTGACTAATCTGAAATCATAAGAAGAATTTTAATTCCCCCATCATGCTCATTTCAAATTCACTTTGCATTAGGGAGGAAAACTCATCACACAAAGAGACATTAGTTGCACCGAAAATAATGTCATCGACATAGATTTGAACTAAAAGAATGTCTTTGTCCTTTTGCATGGTAAATAAGGTTGAATCGGTTTTGCCCTTTTTGAACTTCCTTTCCTCGAGAAAATTCTTCAACCTATCATACCAAGCTCTAGGAGCCTGTTTAAGTCCATAGAGAGCCTTTTTGAGCTTATATACGTGATCAGGTTTGTCAAAAACTTCAAATCCTAGAGGTTGTTCTACATAAAATTCTTTTAAGATATAACCATTTAATAATGCACTCTTAACGTTCATTTGAAAGAGTGTGAAGTTTTTGTTGCAAGCATAGGCTAAGAGCATCCTAATAGATTCTAGTCTAGCTATGGGTGCAAAGGTTTCCTCAAAGTCTATTCCTTCTTCTTGATTGTAACCTTTGGCAACTAACCTAGCTTTGTTTCTAATAACAACACCATTTTCATCCAACTTATTCTTGAAAACCAATTTTGTTCCCATAATGGGATGATTGTCTGGTTTTGGAACAAGTTCCCAAACATTGTTCCTTTCGAATTGGTTTAACTCATCTTGCATAGCAACTATCCAATTTTCATCCAATTCGGCTTCTTCAAATTTCTTAGGCTCTATTTGGGAAATAAAAGCAACATTAGCACAGAGATTCCTAAGGGAGGATCTAGTTTTTACTCATAGGAAGGGTCACCTAGAACTTCATCTAAGGGATGATTTCTTACATATTTCCAATCTCTGGGGAGTGCATCATTGTCATTCTTGACAAGGACAATTTCTAGAGATTTTTCACTTTGAAGGATTTCATCAGATTTTTCTAAGGAAAGAGAATCCATTTGCTTTTCCAGAATATCATCCTCATCCACAATGATTGTGGGCTGAGGGGTCTCATCAAAATTGACATGCACAGATTCTTCTACAACTAGAGTCCTTTTATTAAAAACTCTATAGGCTTTACTAGAAAGAGAATAACCAAGAAAAAATCCAAGATCAGATTTGGAATCGAATTTTTCCAAATTATTCTTGGTGTTTAGAATAAAGCACTTACATCCAAAGGCTCTAAAGTATTTGACAGTAGGGGTTTTTCCATTCTAAAGTTCATAAGGATTTTTCTCAAGAATAGGTCTTATGGAGACCCTGTTTAGCACATAACAAGTTGTGGAAACAGCTTCTGCCCAGAAATACTTTGGAAAGGAATTTTCATTGAACATGGTCCGAGCCAGCTCTTGAAGAGACCTATTTTTCCTTTCAACAACTCCATTTTGTTGAGGGGTTCTAGGAGAAGAGAAATTGTGCTCAATTCCATATTTGAGACACAAGAGTTCAAATTTTTTATTCTCGAATTCTCCACCATGATCACTACGAATAGCAACAATGATGAGCTCCTTTTCATTTTGAGCTCTCTTCCTAAAGCTAGAGAAGGTATCGAAAGTTTCATCTTTTGACTTGAGGAAGAATACCCAAGTGAACCTAGAGAAGTCATCTACAATGACAAATGCATAATGTTTGCCTCCTAGACTAGCAATATTTGAAGGACCGAAGAGGTCCATATGGAGTAGTTGGAGAGGTTTAGACATAGAAATTGCATTTGATGCAAATGAGCTTTTGATTTGCTTGCCCATTTGGCAAGCTTCACAGACTTTATCCTTCTCAAAAGATATTTTTAGAAGCCCTCTAACTAAATTATCCTTAGTAATCTTAGCTAAGGTATCCATGCCTACGTGACCTAGTCTTCTATGTCAAGTCCAACTATCATTTGAAGAATTTACAACAAAACATTTTTCATCAACATGCCTAAAATTATCCAGATCAATAATATAGACATTTTTTTTTCTATAGCCTTTAAACAGAACATTGCCATTTGAAATGTCTTTGATCACACATGCATTTGATTTAAATGTTACTTTATAAACTTTGTCACACAATTGACTGATGCTAAACAGATTGTGTTTTAGCTCTTCAACTAACAAAATATTTTCTATAATAGGGGATTACCTATATTGCCGATGCCAACAATTTTTCCTTTTTGATTTTCACAAAAGGTGACATTCCCTTTCTTCTTGTTGACAAAGGCAAACTTGGTTGAGTCTCTCGTCATGTACCTCGAGCATCCACTGTCGAGGTACCACTGGTTCTTTGTGGGAGAAACTTCAACCTACAAAACAGAAGATCAAGTTGTCTTCTTTGGTACCCAAATCTTTTGGGTCTTAGAGTTAGGTCTGGTTTCCTTAGGAATCCATTGCAATCCCCTGCAAGGTTTAGTTTTTCCTAGTTTTAGAGGACATTCATAGGATTTATGTCCTACTTCATTGCATGCATGACAAGTAGAAGATTTAACAAAGAAATTCTTATATACTTTCTTTTTACTAAACCTATCATATCCTAAACCAGCTTTATCAAATGTAACTCTCTGGCTGCCTAATAGCATATTCAAGTTTTTGCTGCCATTAGTAAATTTCAGAACAATGTTATTTAAGTTTTCATTTATACTCTTAAGATCAACTATCTCCTTTTCATGCAAACTTATCTCTTTAGCATGCTTCTCAATTAAGTCACAATTTTCCTTTTTCAACATATTGTATTTAGACTTAAGCATGCCAAATTGCTTAACTAAATCATTAAAGGCATCTATTAAATCACCATCATCGTCAGCTTCACTATCACTAGAAGAAATGCTAACCTCATTATCATGTGCCATGAAGCAGAGGTTGACTACTTCCTCATCTTCTGAAGATGTATCACCCTCAATGTCATCCTAAGTGGCCTTCATGGCTCTCTTCTTGAATTTCTTGGGATTCTTCTTTGCTTGTGGACACTCGGCCTTGATGTGACCCCGCTTCCCACACTCAAAGCATGTAATTTCCTTCTCCTTTTAAGGCTTCTCTCCCTTTGAGAATTTTCTGCCATGCATCCTTTTTCTCTGGAGAAACTTGCTGAATCTTCTAGTAATAAGAGCTATGTACTCATCATCATCTTCTTCCTCAGAGTCATCTTGTTTGCTCGAGGAAGCTTTGAGTGCTATATCCTTCTTTTTGCTGATCTCTTTCTCTTTGAGATCTTCCTTGTCATTGGCTCTCATGGTTATCTCATGAGTCATTAGAGAGCCAATGATCTCTTCAAGCTTGAGATCCCGAGCTTCTTGTATAGCAGTCACTTTCGGTTGCCAGGCTCTTGGTAGGCACCAGAGGATCTTTCTTACTAGTTCTTCACCTGAATAAATCTTACCAAGAACTTTTAAGCTATTAGTAATGTTAGTGAATCGAGTAAACATAGATGAAATAAACTCATCCTTTTCCATCGAAAAGAGTTCATACTCATGTACAAGCATACTTAGTTTACTCTTCTTAACCTGGTTTGTTCCCTCTTGAGTAATCTTTAATAAGTGTCATATTTCTTGGGCACTATCACAACCTTGCACTCTATTAAATTCATCCCTGTTTAGAGCACACTATAAGGTATTTACTGCTTTGGCATTTAAACCCAAGTTTTTCTTGTCTGATTCAGTTAGTTCATTAGCCAATTTTTGGATACTAACCTCATTTTCAGTTTTCATGGCTTTAAATGGACCATTTTCTAAATGTTCCATAATTCATAGTCCATGACTTGAACAAATATTCTCATTCTCGCCTTCTAGTAAACATAGTCAATGCCATCAAACAATGGTGGCTTGGAGATGGACTGACCCTCTATGTGTGAGGCGTTTGTGTTGAATGCCATTGTAAATATTTATATCACAGAGTATTTAAAAAAAAACTTAGACAATGTTTAACCTTGCTCTGATACCAACTGTAGGAACGTGATTGTCTAAGAGGGGGGGTGAATTAGACTTTTTTAAGTTAATTTCTTAACCTAATAGTTTTCTCTCTTTGTGTGCAGTTTCTAAGTTTACAGCAAACAAACAAGCAATCTAAAGTAAGAGTTAGAGAGAAATCGACACCGTAGTTTTTAACGTGGTTCGGCCAATCTTGCCTACGTCCACGCTCTAAGGCTCCCCCCTTGAAGATTCTTTCCTTCTCCTCAGAGAAATCTAGATCGCACTTCACGGGCAACGATCTACTGCCTTTTACAAATCTGGATTGTTCTTCACTGGCGACAATCCACTACCTTTACACTTTAACAGAATGGATAAGATTTACAGCACAGGCTACACTCTCACAAATATTAAACCTCTAGTTAAATTCTCGAGAGGTGTAGGAAAATAACAGAGTATAACAAAGCCTTTTTGCGTGTAAGGGTTCAGAGAGAGTTTTTGCAAAAGTTGTTCTCCTGAGCTTAATTCTTCTATTTATACTATGTCTGTGATTTGCTTTGCATTCGAAAAGGTTCTTGTCTCCATATAAAAATATGACCGTTGGAGAGCTTTCTGTACTCAGAAAAATTAGTCGTTGTGTTCTGGGGTCGCTATCGCTCACGGTCTTTAAAGTCTAGACGTATGAGTCTTTAGACCAATGAGCTCGGATGAATGCGTCTTTCATTGTTGTGGACAACTGCGTCTGTCATTAGTGTGGACGACTGCATCTTTCATTTACATGGACGACAGCGTCTGTCATTAGTGTGGACGACTGCGTCTTTCATTTGCGTGGACGACAGTGTCTGTCATTAGTATGGACGACTGCGTGATTTAGAATCTGGTCATCGTTGTTTTCGGTTGATGTTCAAAGTTTGGACGACGTTGATTTCGGTTGACGTTCAAAGTCTGGATGACATCGATTTCGGTTGATGTTCAAAGTCTGGACGACGTTGATTTCGGTTGATGTTCAAAGTCTGGACGACGTCGATTTCGGTTGATGTTCAAAGTCTGGTCGATGCAACTTAGTTCCACCATCGGTCGACATTGATCTTAGTAGATGTCAGTCTGGTCGATGTAATTTCCACAAACAACTACAACTGCCTTGATTCGGTCGAATTCCCTTTGTCATTTTGCAAACACCGAACTTGACTACCAACACTTAACCAAAATCATTAGAAAACACAATACCCTTTTTAAAGGGCATTCACAAATAGATAAATACAATTTATAGTATAATCCAATATCATGTTAATCATAATCATCCAGATTAAACATAATCATAAAAAAATATAGTTACTTAAATGCATTTAAGCTAACAGAAAGAACAAGGCACAGAAGGTGCTAAAGAAGAAATGAAGAGTACGACCGACAACTGTCTCTGAAGGTGAAGATGTTATTGTAAGCGAAGATGCTGTCAACCTCACGATGAATGAATCATGTTGGGTGTGTGATTCTAGAGCATCTTACCATGTTACTTTAAAAGTTGAGTATTTTTCATCTTACATCAGTGGTGATTTTGACATTGTAAAAATGAGGAACAGTTACGTTTCCAAAATAATTGAAAAATGGGACATTTGTATTTAAACCAACACAGGATGTGAGTTGGTGCGTAAAGATGTTAGGCATGTTCCGGATATTAGACTAAATCTAATATCAATTGGTGCTCTTGATGAGACTGGCTACAAAAGCAAGTTTGCTGGCGATAAATGGGAGCTCAGCAAAGGTTCGCTAATCATAGTGAAAATGATCAAAGAGTCTAACTTGTATGTGACTCAAGTGACTGTGAAGGAAGCATCAGTAAATGCTGCCCAAGATGACTCGTCTATTGAGTTGTGGCACAAACGGCTTGGTCACATGAGCGAGAAAGAACTTCGATTGCTTGGCAAAAAAAATGGTTTGTCATATCTCAAAGATGAACCTCTGCCAAGTTGTGTTTATTTTTTAGCAGGAAAACAACACAGAGTTTCCTTTCAGAAGAATTCTGCATCAAGGAAGCTAGACGTGTTGGAAGTTGTTTACTCAGATGTCTGTGGTCCCATGTCCACAAAAACGTTAGGAGGTGCCCAATACATGGTCACATTTATTGATGATCACTCAAGGAAGGTTTGGGCTTACGCACTCAAGACCAAAGATGAAGTGTTTAATGTTTTCAAACAGTTTCATGCTTTCACAGAGCGAGAAACTGGAAAGAAGTTAAAATGCATTCACACTGACAATGGTGGTGAATATATGAGATCTTCCGACGAATATTGCAAAATGCACGGGATCAGGCACAAAAGATCTGTTCTGAAGACTCCACAACAAAATAGCATTGCAGAAAGAATGAACAGAACTATCGTGGAGAAGATAAGGTGCATGTTATCACATTCAAAACTTCCCAAAATATTTTGGGGAAAAGCAATGAATACTGCAGTAAATGTCATCAACTTGTCTCCATCAACACCTCTGAGTGGAGAAGTGTCAAACAGACTATGGACAGGAAAAGATGACTCTTATAAATATCTAAAGGTGTTTGGATGCAGAGCATTTGTCCATATTTCTAAAGATGAGAGGTCCAAGCTAGACAACAAAGCTAAGGAATGAATATTCCTCGGATAAGAAAGTGATGCATTCGGATACATGCGTTGGGATCCGGTTGACAAAAACATTGTCAGAAGCCGAGATGTTGTCTTCTTTGAAGAACAAACCATTGAAGACAAAAATAAAGATATGGAGATCACTGAAGAGCATCTAGTAAGAGTTGGTCTGGAAAAATCAACTTTTGACGGGGGAGATGCTGAAGAATCTAGTGATCATGTAGCTGATGATGTTGACCAAAGAGAAATAGAGATTTCTCATGAATTAGTTGCAGAACCAGAGTTAAGGAGGTCAACAAGAGATCGTCGACCATCAAGAAAATACTCTGTGAACGAGTATGTGATGATCACTGATAGCGATGAACTTGAGTGCTATAAGGAAGCTATGGAGCATTAACAAAAGAAGAACTGGTTGGATGCAATGCAAGATAAGATGAGATCATTGCATGAGAACCATACTTATGAGTTGGTTCAGCTTCCAAAGGGGAGAAAGACACTCAAGAACAAATGGGTATACAGATTCAAAGATGAAAATTCACAACTAAAGTATAAGGCACGACTGGTCGTAAAAGGCTTTGGACAGAAGAAGGGGGTTGACTTTTGAGGAAATTTTTTCACCGGTAGTGAAAATGTCATCCATGCGAGTGGTACTTGGATTAGCCTCAAGTCTTGATTTAGAGATCGAGCAACTTGATGTGAAGACTGCCTTCTTGCATGGTGAATTAGAAGAAGAGATTTACATGAAAGAGCAGAAGGGTTCGTTGTCAAGGGAAAAGAACATCTGGTGTGTAAATTGAAGAAGAGTCTGCATGGTTTAAAGCAAGCCCCAAGACAATGATACAAGAAGTTTGATTTCTTTATGGGAAATCAAGGGTACAAGAAAAATTCCTCAGACCATTGTGTGTTCGTGAAAAATTTCACGGATGGTACATTTATAATCCTCCTACTTTATGTCGACGACATGCTGATTGTGGGCCCAGACAAAGAAAAGATTGTTAAGTTAAAGTGTAACACCCGAAACTTTCGTACATTTTGTCCCAAAAATATTTTGTACGATACATGGGGATTATGTAAAGTACTTTTGGTGTATAATTGATAAGAAACTATGGAGAATTAAAGAAAAAGGTGAAAGGGATAATTTAAATCAAAAGAGGGCAAAAAATTAAAAGAATGCAAGGTAGTATGGTCATTTGGTAATTAAGCTATAATTAAACTTTATATTAACCTAAAACCTAATCTTCTTCTCCTTCACGATTTGCATCTCCTTTTTCCACCAAGCCAAAGTTTCACTCTTCAAGGGATTTAAAGTAAGGAACGTTTAGGTTTTGATTTATACTTGCTGAAAGACAAATATGACAAGTTTTTAGATGGATTTTGTGTATAAGTATAGAACCTACGAAAATTCAGATTTAGGGCTTGATGTTTTTCACTTATAAGGATGTTTAATTCATATAAAGACGTTCTAAAGGATTGAACGGATAGGAAATGGATAGTATGTGTGTTTATGCAAGAAATAGAAAACCAGTTTTGAGGTTTACACAAAATAGGGTAGCCACGGTTTTGTAGAGTTTCGACCTAACTCTTGAACTTTATTTGCTAAATGGCTTGCATCATTAGAAAGTAGACTCTTAGAGGAGTCCGTAGCACTTTGAATTACTCGATTTAGATTTAAATTGAGCATGTTATGGTAGTTGAAATTTGATGAAAAATTGAAGGGGATTCCGAGAAACTTACATGGCAGTTCGGTTTGCTCAATTTTCTGTTATTTTTTGTGAGTGGTTTTCTAAAATAAATTCCATCTTAAAATAGACTCTTTAAGAAAGTTTTAGGCTTTGGAATTAAAGGATTTCGATAAAAATTAAGTGAGATACGCTTGATTGAAGTTTAGCATATAATTAGTGTAAATCCAAAAATTTTACTTTGTTTGAGTTAAGTTTCTGAATTGAATATTTTGTTAGGTTGTTTGAAATCGAGAAGAACAAGCTAACAGATTTCAAGCTTGAATTGCTAAGGACTCGAGGTAAGTCTTCGTGATTTGCTTGGCTGATTTGGCTTACACCACAAGAGTTTGAAGTAATTGAAGAATTGGAGATTTAAATTAGTTTAATGCAAGAGGGATGAGTAGTTAGGTTTTGTCTAAGTTATTGAATGTTTTGATGTTCCTTGATTGTTCTGTACGTTTCTTTATTTTTATGCATAGTACATTGTCCATGCATCATGTTTTCAAAATAGCATGAAAAATGAGGTTATGCATATGTTTTTATGAAAAGAAATGAACTAATGAAATGAAATGAATGCACGTAATTCCGGTCATGTCGGGGTGGGGTTCAGACATGGCTGTCTCGTAGATGGAGCATGTTTTCCCCCGGTAGATAGAGAGAGCTATCTAACCGCAAGATTTGTCGCCTCCATTTGGTGAGAGTCCCCCGGTGACATCCCGTTATGAAACAAAATGAATGAAAAGATACCGCATAATTTTACGAATTGCATATGCACGACATGCATTTATCATGTACGTTGATTTGCTGAGCCTTTAGCTAATTAGTTGTCTTTGTGGTGTAGGTGACATTGAAGAAGGTGAGGATAATGTACCTCAACCCGATGAATGAAGCAGTTGAAGAAGAATGTCCAAGGTAAGGCACTCGTGGCTGTTGGAGCGTATTTTGATCCGTGGGCTAGGTGTATGTGTCATGGGTGATGTTTCTAATTTTGATGTATACAAGTAGCTTATAGATAGTTAGATTTCCCATTTTGGATTATTGGAGATGTTGGCTAGACTTTTGTTTTTCGTCTGTATGGATGCGTTTATTTTAGACATATCCATGCAGTTCGTTTCTAGAATTTTGCTAAGTATTCATGGTGTTGATGTGGTGACAAATTATTATGTTATTAAAGTATAAGCGTTAAGTTTATGGTGTATTATGGGTATTTTGGATTTTTAGAGAGGAAATGAAGTGAATTGGTGATGAGTAAGTAGAATTGGTTAAGTGTGGATGAAAAGTGAAGTGTTAAGCGTAATAAGGATGACAATTTGCCTTTGAGGTGTTGACCGGTCACTGTACAAACAGAAAACAGAGGTAAATAAAGTGTCGACTGATATTGTGAGGTGTCGATCAATATTGTGAGGTGTCGGCCGGTCACTGTACAAACAGAAAACAGAGCCAAATGAGGTGTCGACCAGTTTATGTAGAACCGGCAGTAAGTGTCGACCGAAACTCGTGGGGGTCGACCGAGATTCTCCTTAGTGTTTTCAAACTTAGGATTTTGGTTAATTTTATTTCATAACGAGACTTCCACGCACGAATGTTTTCTGCTACCAAGGTTTAACGTTTTAAACGATGTCGCTTGTGGAAATGAATAAAGTCTTTGAATGTAGTTAGAAAATAATTTATACGCTAAAAAGTCAAGTACAACAAGTCATGTGGGGACCCACGAGGGTCGTCACATAAAGAATGAACTATCTATAAAGACCAGCAAAACAGATATTTGGGATGAGAATCACTCGTGATAGAAAGAATGAAAAATTATGGCTATCACAAGAGAAATATATACATAAAGTTTTCAGGTGATTCTCTATGGATAAAGCAAAGCCGGTCAATACTCCTCTTGCTAAACATTTCAAACTTACTTCTGAACAAGTCCTTCCACTGAAGAAAGAAAAACAGAAAAGCAAAGAATTATGTATGCCTCAGCAGTTGGCAGCTTGATGTCTTCCATGGTTTATACAAGACCTGATATTTCACATTCTGTTGAAGTAATCAGTCAATTTCTAACAAATCCAGGCAGAAAGCATTGGAATGCGGTGAAGTGGATTCTTAGGTATCTTAAAGGTACTTCTAAATTCAGTATGTGTTTTAGAAGTGAGAAGCCTTTGTTGGTAACCTATACTGATGCAGACATGGCTGGAGACATTGACTCCAGAAAATCAACATCAGGGTGTTTGGTTACTTTTGGAGGGGGATTTGTATCATGGCAATCTAAGAGACAAGGTTTAGTTGCATTGTCTACGACAGAAGCTGAGTTTATTGCGGCTACAGAAGCCTGTAAAGAAGTTTTGTGGATGCAAAATTTTTTGACATAATTGAGTCATAAACAAGATAAGTATATCTTGTATTGCGACAGTCAAAATTCTATTCATTTAAGCAAGAACCCGAGCTTTGATTCGAAGTTAAAGCACATAGATATCAAGTACATTGGATACGAGATGTGTTGGACAACAAGTAAGTGCATCTTGAGAACATTCACATGGATGATAATGGCTCAGACATGATGACAAAGGATTTGCAAAGGAATAAACACGAATTCTGTATAGGCTTAGGAGGATTGAAGATACCTCATCATAAGTTGAGAGGGGGAGATTTGTGACGTCCCTTCTTTATGAAGAGGGACCTCCTCATTTAATTTCTCATTGAAATTAAATGGAGAGAAGAACCGAAAGAGGTTCTTTCGGTGCCTACATCAAACATCTCATTTAATGAGATGTTGAAAATGAAATTTGGCATCTTCAATTGCGGCTGTTCACATTGCTTATTTTAAGAAATGTGTTCCTTCAGAGGCTCTATAAATATAGGCCTGAAGGAATTTCAAAATCCATCCGAAAAACATCAGTGAAGTGAAATCTTCTATCCAAGAGAGACGGAGAAAATCACTTCTGAGTGAAAAGGAAGAGAAATATAGTGAAGATTATTTTTGGAAGGAGAGAAAAGAAAGAGTCAAAGAGAAAAATAAGTGTGGTACATTTGAGTACAGTAAGAGTGGTGATTTCTCTTAGTGAATATTTTCTAGGATAATCGATATCTAGAAAAATATTGTAAATCTTATTTTTCATAGAGAGATTTTTCTGGACTCGGTCCCTGTGATTTTTTTCCGATTTGGGTTTCCACATAAAATTCTCATTGTTCATATTTCTCTTACTTCTTAGCCGTTATAACTTTACGGCAGTGGGAAAATAATCCAGGTATTTTTGGGATCATATCTGCTATCTTTTCTAGTACCGCTTATTTAAGTGGGGTTCCCGTCAGATTTCTTTCGTTATTTTTCTCAACACAGTTCATCCACAACAGCCTGTAAAACACTACTGTGAACCAGTTTCTGTCGTTTGAAGATGTCGTTGCAGAGATGATGAGCAAATGCTAAATCTCCTTTCTTGCAGAGAAAAGGAATAATTGTTGCGTAAGTTGTTTTCTTGGGGGCGATTTCAGTTTTCTCCAGTTCAGTAAACCATTGCTTGGCTTCTTCCAATTTACCCTCTTTAACGTAGCCTTTAATCAGAGCATTGAAAGTGAAGACATCAAGCTTTATATCCTTGGTTTTCGTTTCTTCAAATAGTTTCACTGCATCTTCCATTTTCTTCACCAAAGCTAGTCCGTTTAATTTTGCGTTGTAACTTCTAATATCAGGAGTCAAGTTCGTCTTCTCCAGGCGATTCCATATCTCTTCAGCCTCTGAAAATCAACCATTATTGTAGAAACAATTGAAAAGAGTGTTAAACGTAACTAAATCTGGCTCTACTTTTGCTTCTTGATATACGTCGGAGACCGATTACACGCTCTCAAGCCAAAGGTCAAAACCTAACTAATCTCTTTATTGACTATTACACTATTTTTGCAGGTGAAGGCCTAATGGATCGCTTAGAATGGAAGCCAGCCTCTCAGGACATCGACAAGCCAACCAACATGCTTGAATGGAATGCCACGGAGGGGTCAACTCAAGGTCCAACGGAGCCAACTCAAAGTCAAATGGAAATTTGTCTTTCCGGTAGCATCTTTGTGTAATTTTCCATTCTTGCATTTGAATTTGGCAAACATTGACTTTCTTGTTAATTTAATTTATAGTTGCATGCATGCATTAGATTGAATGGTTAGGTTAGATGAATGTTAGGTTACTGGTGGTCAAAGTATGACACACAAAGACTTGAAGACCAGAGATCAACCAAGAAGTTCGGCTCAAATGAAGTAAGCCACGCGCACAAAGACATCCAGCTCAGTCCATATATGAAGAAAGACGCCATTTTTTTAATTCAAATTCCACTCCAATGTCATGTGAAAGAGTCATCAGCTGAAGCCTAATTTTATGGAAAGAAAATCTGTGTGTTGATAAAGAAGCGATCTCCATCATCGATTGAAGATTGAAAGCTCCAAAGTATTCACGGCCAAGATCAACTCTTTGTGTGAAGTTACCTTAATCAATTAAGGTTTGCATTTTAATTATGGCAATTGGTGTTTGTATTGGCAGATCGGATTTTGAATGAGAACAAGTACTCTCAAACCTTGAATGCTTGATCGGTTTTTACAATCTTTCTTCAATCAAAGGTGAGTCCTCAAATTGATTTTTAATTTGGGTGGAGATTGAGACTCCAATTGTTGCCAAGTCCGTGGTTTCTTGGTGTCTCTTATTCCTCACATTTTCTTCACCTTTTCTAAGACCTTATAGAGGTAAGAAGAGTGGAGCCAACCAAGCCTTGTTCCGTTGTAATTTTCTTAGAAAAATTACATTCACCTAAAAGTGCCTAAGTTGCTCTCGGGCCGGTTACGGGTAATTGTTTCTTAAGTTCTTTGTTTGATTTATTTCTAACGTGAAATTTGTAGGTTATAATCATTATTATCAAACAATTTTCCCTCTAAACTTCATTCAAATTGAACGCCATTTAATATATATTTTGGAGTGCTTATTTAGAGGTGCTCTCGGATTTAACCGAGAACACCTCCTTGCGGTGTTTTCTTGCATAACCTTTCTTTTGCAGATCCTAAAGGTTATTATCTTGGCATCACAGCCGAGGTTACTTCCCTTGCATTCTTTGATTTAAATTTTTCGGCATCACTTTTACATTGTTTTGGGTTTATAAAACTCAAATTGCGTCAAAAGCCTCTGTTTGAGCCGAGGAAGGTTATCTACACCCTAGGCTACTTCTTGACAACCGATTATAAATCTTGTTACACAAATTGAATTGTCAATTTTAAGGAATTAATCATGTTAGTAATCTGATTTGCGTGTTCACCCTTGATTGATAGCATCATTGATTGAGTAGCATAATCTAATCCTAACTGGTTTCTAATTGGATTGAATTTTTTTTTTTTACAAGTGGCCGCAGAGAGTACACCAAACCGAGGCTAGTAGAAACTTGTATCAATCTAATTATTCTGTTTAAGTTTTATTTGAGTATCTTAATAGTAGGAAATTTATATTATAAAGTTATTATTTCATTTGTTAATCAAGACATAATTCAAGAGAAAAGCGAAACTTGATTTCTAATTCCCTATCCTAATTTGTTAATCAAGTTTTAATCCAAAAGTGAAACCAAAAATCCCTAAATTCTAGGATAAAACCGTTTTAGATATTTTGTTTTGAATTCACATTAAAATTTCAATCCAAGTAGTGTTAAAATATATATATATATATATCCAATTTAAGGAAGCGGACAGAGTAGAGAAAACCACACACTTTTTATTAAACCCAAACTATTTTTACAAAGATAGAGAGAAAAGAAGGAAGAACTAACTTACAACTGAAGCGCAGACAGAGAGCTAGAGTTTTTAGTAGAGAGAAGGCAAATTCTTAAAACTTGGAACATCAAATGAAAACTAACTCCTTTATAGAGATAGGAGTTTACAAACCGACAAACAACTAAAGTAAAAAGTACTCTGCATAATTGAGTACGAAATATTCCTTCAAAAGTGATCCATAGTGGTGGGGACCACTATTGAGTGGTAGGGACCACTGCTGCAGCTTTCCATATTGCCGATACTTCCGCCAAAACTCCTTGTTTTCTTTAATAAGAAGGTCCACATAAGCTGCCCTATCACCATCAAAAGTTGTTAAGTGCATACGATGCTGATCTTCAGCTTCATCATATAAGTTCAGCAAAAACTTTGTTTTTTCTTTATATTGCTCAACTGTCTGATTGACAGCTGCCAAATATCTACCAAAAATCTGAGCACGAATATGTAAAGGTAGCCAATCAGGTCTATTATGGACAAGTCTTTGATTTCTTCTCGAAATAGGCCAATACACACTGTGTCTTCTAGGATAATAATATCGGTTACAGAATTCCCTGTCAATATTTCGAGGATAATATCCAATATTTCAAGGGGCCAGATTATAAGGGTTCATTCTTAGAATATGATAACGAATCCTGTCTTCAATAAGATCTGCAATAGGATCATCAATGTTCATAAGATTCATAAATCTTTCTTCTCCTTTCCTTTATGTTTGAGCTTAAAAATATCTTCTTCAAAATTGTCCCATAAATCTTGAGTATTATATTCAATATCTGTTTCAGGGTCCTGAGTATCATCAGCAATAAGAGCAAAAGGACCAGAATTAATATATGGTGTCTCAAGATCCATATCAGAATCCTTAATAGCAAATAACTGAACTTTTATAGTTTCAAATAATTTAAGCTCTCTATCCTGTTTACTCATATCAGGATAAATTCTAGAAATAAGAGAATATAATTTCTGAATATAATTTGTATTATCCTTCTCGTCTTCCATAACAGCAACCTCTTTATCTTTAGCTGTTTCTTTATATAAAGTAATAGCTGTCTTTATTTTTGTCACACATTTTTCGGTCTCATATCGAGCCCACCATTTTACATAGAAATTTCTTTGTACTTCATATAAGCCCAAATAAGAGTCTTTATCAATTTCTAAACTCCATTGCCATATCCAGTTTATCTGGAATTCAGAGCAAAACCATAAAAGCTCTTGTTATTTAATAAACAATTTTCTTGTTGAGAGAATAGGATGATATTTTGACCAAATAGGAAATTGTTCTTTAATATCTGCAGGAAATAAAGATAACTCCGGAGAGTGTTCCTGCCACCAACAATAAAACCATGGTGGAAACTTATCTTCAGTTTTCATAATTTCAGGATTAATAGTAAAGAACCATGAGTGGGTTCTTGTAGGATTCTGAATATAGAACATATATGTCCAGACATTAACATAATCCCAATAATTATACTTAGCCTCATTCTTCAAAGTTCTAATAGTAAAGACATTAAGTCTCCGTTCTTGAAGATGTATAACCCTGATAATATAACATTTAGAATGGGTAACACTGGATTTTCCAATTTCACCGGTATAATGATGAAATATCTGTATAGAATCCGTTTCAACCAGAATAAGCTCATAGTATAATCTATGCTTTCCATCAGTCATCAAATATTGATGAGAGCCTTTCTTTAATATACCATGCATCTTTATTCGCCAATAATAAATCCTTTTCATAAAAAGGAAAAATAGTAGAACACATATTTTTCTTTAAATATTGTTCACCAGATTTCAAAACTTCTTTGGCTGTTTTAGGAGGAGTAGGAGTAGGATTAGAACTACTTTCTCCTAAAAGAGGATATTGATGATAATAACTAAGGCGACCACGACCCCTATCGCGGCCCCTAGTACCCCGACGACCCCCACCCCCAAGGGGTTTATCCATTCTGTAAAAATTCACGGGTTAAAAAATCAGGAAGGGAATTACTATCACCCTTAATATATTCAATAGAAAAATCATAAACAGATAATTCTGCTTGCCAACTAACAAAGATTTGTTTAGACACTATATGTTTAACATCTTTTTCAAGAATATCTTTAGCTGCAGAACAATCAACACCAATAAGAAAATATTGATTTAATAAATCATCTTGAAATTTAGAGATACATTTAATAATCGATAAAATTTATTTTTTAACAGTAGAATAATTTAACTGTGCAGGTTTCCATAGGCCTGACGTATATCTAATTAATTCTTCAATATTTTTATCAGGATTAAATTGTTTTAAAATACCACCATAACTAATATTAGATGCATCAGTTTCAACAATCTTTTTCCATAAAGGATGTGATAAATTTAAACATGGTGAACTAATAGCTTTTTGCTTTAAATTTATAACTGCTTGAGTATGTTGCATTGTAACAACCCCTCTTCCCAGCAAGATATTGTCCGCTCTGGGGATTGGGCCGCAGCCCAATATCCTCCCCTCACGGCTTTGTTTGGCGAGAACTTCCTGGAAGGTCACCCAACCTGAAATTGCTCTTGCCGAAGAACTTTTAACTTCGGAGTTCTTATGGGATCCGTTGTCAATTGTGCTCCAAAACGCGTCTTACTATGTTGGGAGGGATCTCTTACATATGTTTCATTTCCATGTACTTCCCCAAGCGATGTGGGTTTGTAAGGACCCCACTTTCAACGACCGAATCCTCCGGCCCAACCCTCTGGGATCCACGGAGTTTTCGTTGAACCCTCCGGCCCAACCCTCTGGGATCCGCGGAGTTTTAACCCATACTCCGGCCCCAACCGGGCACATACGTCCTCTGAGGATCCGTGGAGCATGGGTGGTTCCACCACATACGTTGAAAGTCGGGTCGTCACATGCATAGTCCAAGGCTTAGGATCCTTTCTAAGTCTTTGATATAAAATAGCAGTATCTTGAGCGAGATTTTTATAAAAATCGTCTAAATAATTTAAACTACCTAGAAATCTTTAATTTCTTTAATAGGAAATTTAGATGCAAATTCAATACTTCGATTAATAGGAATAATAGTTCCTTGATTAATATTATGACCTAAAAACCTAACAGTAGTTTGAAATAATTTCATTTTAGTGGCTGATAAAATTAATTCATTATGTTTAATGGTTTCTTTAATAATTTTCAAATGTTTAATATGTTGATCTAAAGATTCAGAAAATACTAAAATGTCATTAATATAAACAATACATAATTTCGAATGTATTTTAAATATATCATTCATAATATTTTGAAATTCAGATGGAGTTTTTTTTAAACCAAAAGGCATAACATTCCATTCATAATGCCCTAAAGGAACCACAAAAGCGGTTTTATATCTATCTTCTTCTGCTACTTGTATTTGCCAATACCCAGATTTTAAATCAAATTTAGAAAAAATTAAAGCAGACTGAAGTCTGTTTAATAATTTTTTTTTATTAGGAATAGGATACCTAATCCATTGTAAAGCATCATTTAAAGGTTTATAATTAATAACTAACCTAGGATCACCTCTTTCTTTTGATGCTGCATTATTCACATAAAATGCAATACAACTTCAAGGAGATTTACTAGGTCTAATAAGTTTTTTGGATAAAAGAGATTCAATTTCTTTAGAACATAATTCTAAATAAGCTTCTTTCATTTGACTAGGACGAGATTTCGTTGGCATATATTTTTTATTATAATTCGGAATATAAGGTAATTTTACAGTATGCTGTTTTCTATCCCAAAATATGTTTGGAGTGTCTCCACATACTTCTAAAATAAACATATGTTCTATAGATTTAATTTTTTCAATAATTTTAGATTTTTTTAACTGCTCTTCTATTTTTAAATAATAAATTTCTGCTTTAAGAAAATTGATATGTTTTTCTTTATCAATGTAATTGTTTTTTAATTCATTAAGAAAGGTATTTTTAGGAGAGGTTATAAAAGCATAATAAATATCTTGAATCTTAAAGGTTGCACTAATACCATTTTCATCAATTTTTTTAATAGGCATAATCATATTTAAAAAAGGAGTACCCAATATAATTTTATGTTGGGGATTTTTTACTAATAAAAAAGTAGTAGTTATACTAGCTTCTTTGTAACACCCGGCATTTTTGCCATGTAATAGTTTTCCCGGATCATTTAAACGGGATTAATATTATATTATTACAAAGGAGTGTCTTGGTTGAATTGTTGGAATAATTAGTGGAGAACTAAACTAATGTGTAACTAAACATTTCACTAAGTTAAAATGCATGGAAGGGCAAAATGGAGAACTAATTAAGGTTGGTGGAAATAAACCAATGGATGACTGCCCCGTGTTCAGCTTGTTGAACAAGACACACTCCTCCTACGTGAAACCCTCTTCATTTCACTTCTCCGCTCTCTCTTCCTCTTCTCAGCATTCTCTCTCCCAGACGACAAGCAACCATCGAAGCACCTTCGATCTTCTTGAATTTCCTTCTGTTTTCTGTCAAAGGTAAGCATCTACTCATGCTAACAAGTTTGGACAAGTTTAATGTGGGTTTTTACCAAAGTTTAGGGTTACGGTATTTGGAGAAAACTCACTGTTCTTGGATGAAAACACACCGGTTTGTTTTCTAAGGGTTTGAATGAATTTGGAACAAATTCATCTAACTTATTTGTTAGCATTTGCAGCTTGTTTATTTTCTGAACGTACATGTGCAGGTTCGAGCATTTCCGAGACTTTCCGGCTAACTGCATCGAGGATAACAGGTAAATTCATAACCGTAGGTTGGCCCTTAAGGCCCTACATCACAGAGGTACTAGGGTTCCTGTTCTGTCGGGTAGTTTTGGGTAGAAATGTTATAGCTTCTGTTTAGTTTGTGTTCTGTGTTGTCTGTTCAGTTCACGTTCTGAGTTGTCTGTTTTCTGTCTCACAGTATGCCCTGTTATTTCTGCTGTCTGCTGTCTGCTGTTTTAGGTTCAGGCACTAAGAATGTCATGCATACACGTTTTACTGAAAATCCATGCAAAACCGATTTCTGTACACTGTTTGAAACTAATAAGATAAAATCCGACTGAAATGTACCAGGTTAAGTGCGGGACGGGGACTGGCCCCAGAACTGTTTACTGATTACTGTTTACTGTACTGTACCCCTGAATGTGCCTGATAGTGCACCCTCCCCCTCCCCCACTGTACTGTACCCCTGAATGTGCCTGATAGTGCACCCTACCCCTCCCCCACTGTTTGCCAGTTCCCCTATCAGCTCCACTTATACCATACTGTCACTGGAAGATAAATGTTCTGTTCTGTACTGTCACCGTATTTCTGAAATGTTCATGCATAGCATATGCATCACTGCATTTATTTCTGATATGTTCTTATTGAGTTTTAGACTCATAGGTGAACTCTCTGATGTAGGTACTGAACCCGAAAATGAGGACTTTGTGCCTCAGTCTGATGATTAGGTGTTGGTGGATCGAGCTCATGGGGGTTTGGTTGCTGCAGCCAGACATGATTTCTGTTCAGAGGTTTCTGTAAAGTTTTCTGAAATCTTGATTTTTGTGTTAAAAACTCTGTAGAAAACTCGTCTTTTGGTGAATTCTGTAATTATATGTTATGTCCCGTACTGTCCCTCAGATTTTGAAACAATGTACAAGTTCTGATGTTTCAGTTTTAGGAACCACTGTATTTGACAGTTAAGTTTATATTCTAAAGTATTCTGAAATTTGTTTGGAATGTTTCTATTAGTTCATGCATGGATGAATTCTAGTTTTAGAACTGTCCATGTAATTCTATTTCCTTGAACCTGTCAATTTTAAAGTATGTCTCACTGACCTTCAAATTTCGAAATACTGTATAGATCCTGAATCAAAGTTTTCAAAACTGCTGTATTTGACAGTTAAACTCAGGTTCTGAATGTTCTGAAATGTTTTAGAATATTTTCATGTTTTAAGATTTGCATGGGTGGTCTCAAATTTTTGAGTTATCCATGTAGTCTGTTTTTCTTAGATCTGTCATCTGTAAAGTGTGTTTCAAAATCTTAATTTTTGAATCGGGTTTTGAAGGTCTGAAACCCCTAAGTCTTCTGCTTGATGCTCCCTGCCCGTATGTCTCCCTGTAAAAGTTGTAAATTTTGCCTTTAAAATTTATGTCTTCCTGCTGACGTCATCAAAGTCATCCGCCCAGTGTATTTATGTCTTCCGGCTGATGTCAGCATAAGTCTTCCGCCCAGTTTAAAACTCCGTCTTCCGGCTGACGTCATCAAAGTCATCCGCCCAGTGTATTTATGTCTTCCGGCTGATGTCAGCATAAGTCTTCCGCCCAGTTTAAAACTCCGTCTTCCGGCTGACGTCATCAAAGTCATCCGCCCAGTGTAAATATGTCTTCTGGTTGACGTCCACCCAGTTTTTCCGCCAGTATATGCTTATATCTTCCGGTTGACGTCATCCATCTTCCGGCTGACGTCATCTCCTCATCCGATCTCAGTTACTGTCTGTGTCTTCCGCCTGTCGTCACCCATCTTCCGGCTGACGTCACCACCTCTTCTGCCCAATTTTACTCAGCCTCTTCCGCTGAATACTGTTCGTCTTTTGTCGTATCTGAATCCACCGATATCTCTAATCTTCCGCCTGACGTCATCTCCGCTTCTATCTTTGCATTTACATCTTCCAGCTGACGTCATTCAAGTCTTCCGCTGCTCCTTTAAACTAAGTCTTCCGCCAATGTTTCCTGTTTCTTTCTCCGCCAGCCTTATGCTAATTTCTGTTCTGTTATCTATTACTGAAACCTGTCTTGCTTTCAATCCCAGAGAACTCCCTCTCTGTGTCAATGCTTTAGAAGTATAATGTTCCAAAAAAAAATAGTCACCGTTTCCCGTTGACTGTCCCGGAGTGACGGCTCCGATCCCGGACTCCGATCGGGATTTCGGTTTCGGGCTGTCACATTCTTGAGTTTCAATAGCAACATTGGATAATTTATAATTAACTGTTAATTTAGTTCCACTAGCAGAATATAATGCTTGTTTTGTTTTTTCAAAATATTTAGTAGGAACAAGTCCTTCTTTTATACAATTTATATCAGCTCCACTATCGATAAGAGTTAACACATTAGAAATAATATAATCTTGATTAATAACCAAATTAACTTTAATAAACTATTTTTGTAGTTTAAGTTTGGTTACCACATTAATATCTTCAATGTCATGGGGATTTTCATTATTAGAATAAATATCCATAGCAAGATTCTAATTTAAGAATTCTATCATTTGTTATAATTTGATATTGAGAATAATTATACTGTAATTCTGATAATTCATATTTAAGATTTTTTACTTCACTGTTAAGATCTTGAATAGTAACAGGTTTAATTTTTTTATTATCTAATTGATTAAAAACTTCAGTTAAAGAATAATGTTGCTCTCTTTTAATAGGTTCAGACTTTTCAGGTTTGTCTTTATTATTTTGTTGAATAATAATTTCAATAACCTTTTTTCTAAATATAGCATCAGGAATTTTATCTATATTCTTGATAACTTCATGTTGATCAGATGTTAAGACATTAAGTTGACATTTATTACTTTCTTGATCAGAAGTATCAGACTCCTCAGAAGAATGGGTGTCTATAAGAACTATCTTCAGAAGAATTTAACAATAATTTTGATAAAGTTAATCTTAAATTTTCATCCATTTCAATATTATTTAACTTGGATTTAGTAATACATTTAGAAGCATAATACCCAAATTTTCCACATTTATAACATTTAATTTCATAAATATCTTTTTTAGATTTTTTATTTCTAAATTTTTTAAACTTTTTATTATTTTCTGGAATTTCATTCTTTTGTTTATATTTTTTAAAAGCGTTTTTCTTAAGCTTTTTCTTTTGTTTATATTTAATATATTCATCTCTTTGGTCTGCTTTAGATAACTTTTTTAAATTCGGTTTTGGAACATGATATGCAAATTGATCACAGAATTCTCCTATTTCTTTTCGGCCTGTTAAATTCTATTTTTTCAATTGATATTGTAATTTCATATCATTACATAAAGATAAACCTTCTTCAACACAAACACTAATTAAGTGACCATAAGTACATGTTGACCAAGGAATAAATTGATTGTCATTTAATTCAAATAATTTTTTCTTAATTCTTTTTTAGAATACAGGAGGTAATCCATCAATAAACTGAGTTTTCCAATGCTCCGAATTAGCATCTAGTCGTTGCATAACTTTAGTTATAAAAATATCTTTATACCATCGAAAGTTAGTTAGAGTTTTACATCTTAAGTTTTATAATAATTCTCTACCACGTTCTTGTCGTTGTTCAGTGGCACCTATAAAGTGTAAAATTATAGCTTGTATAAGTGTGTAAACATTATCTTCATATATTTGTTCATTATCTGTGACAGCCCGAAACCGAATCCCGATCAAGGTCCGGGATCAGAGCCATCACTCCGGGACAGATAACGGAAAACAGTGACTATTTTCTTTGAACAGATCGGTCAAAACAGTGGACATTATACTTTTAAAATATTTGCAGAGAAACAGAATCGAATGACAGGAAACATGCACTGTCATCGCAAACCCTAAAAACATAACTTTACAGAGAGGGAGAAACTACAATGAGTAACAGAAAACATTTATAGGGAGAGAGAGAGAGAGAGTTCTCGGGTGAAGCAGAAAACAAAAATGAACTTAATTTAAAAGAATTCAGGCTGGCGGAAGACTTAGTATAAAAGAGCTTCGGTGGATTAAATAAAACAAAAGTGTACAGTGATAATCGGAAGGAGGAGAGTAAAACTGGGCAGAAAGATAAAAGCTATCGGTGGATGTGAACTATAAACAAGAATTGAGTTCACCGGTAGGAACAGACAGTAAACGAAATCGGTAGAAGGAGATGACGTCAGCCGGAAGATGGATGACGTCACCGGTGGATGCAGGCAGTGAACGAAATCGGTAGAAGGAGATGACGTCAGCCGGAAGATGGATGACGTCACCGGTGGATGCAGGCAGTGAACGAAATCGGTAGAAGGAGATGACGTCAGCCGGAAGATGGATGACGTCACCGGTGGATGCAGGCAGTGAACGAAATCGGTAGAAGGAGATGACGTCAGCCGGAAGATGGATGACGTCACCGGTGGATGCAGGCAGTGAACAAAATCGGTAGAAGGAGATGACGTCAGCCGGAAGATGGATGACGTCACCGGTGGATGCAGGCAGTGAACGTGATCGGAAGATGCAGCTTTTAAGGCAAAAGCTTGACAACTTTAACAGGAAGTCATAGGAACAGAAAACTTCAAACAGAAGGCATAAGGGCTTCAAACCCTCAAACCCGATTCTAAACACAGTTTTAAAACATGCATGAGAACATGACATAAGTTAGAAAAAAAAAAACCTAACAGAAGATCAAGAAAACAACTGCATGGATTTTTCCAAAACCAGAGACAATCCATGCACAGATTATCAGAGAATATCCCAAACAAATTTCAGAATACTCTAGAATACAAACTTAACTGTCAAATACAGCGGTTTTAAACATTGAAACAGAATCTATACATTATTTCGAAATTTCAAAGACAGTACAAAACTTAACATATATTTACAGAGACTCCCAAAACAGAAGTTTTCTACAGGGCTTTTAACACAAAGACCAGAATTTCATAAAACTTTACAATATAAACTATATTTTAAAAACTTGAACCTCAGAACAGAATTATGTCTAACTGCAGCAACCACCCTGTGAGCTCGATCCACCAGTTACATCAGATCATCATTTTGAGGAACAAAGTCCTCGGTTTCAGGTTCAGTACCTACATCAGAGAGTTCACCTATGAGTCTAAAACTCAGTAAGGACATAATCAGAATGCAGTGATGCAAAATGCTATGCATGCAGTTTTTCAGAAATACGGTGACAGTACAGAGCATTAAGTTACAGTGGCAGTAGAATTAAGTGGAGCTTATAGGGGAACTGACAAACAGTGGGGGAGGGGGAGGGTGCACTACAGGCACATTCAGGGATATAGTACAGTAAACGGTAAACAGTAAACAGTTCTGGGGCCAGTCCCCGTCTCGCACTTAACTTGGTACGTTTCAGTCGGATTTTATCTTATTTGTTTCAAACAGTGTACAGAAATCGGTTTTGCATGGATTTTCAGTAAAACGTGTATGCATGACATTCTCAGTGCCTGAACCTATAACAGCAGTCATCAGAAATAACAGGGCATATTGTGAGGCAGAACACAGACAACTCAGAACACAAACTGGACAGAAGCTATAACATTTCTACCCAAAACTCCCCGTCAGAACAGGAAACCTAGTACCTCCGTGATGTAGGGCCTTAAGGGCCAACCTACGGTTATGAACTTACCTGTTTTCCTCGATGCAGTTAGCTGGAAAGTTTCGGAAATGCTCGAACCTGTTTGCTGCAATGTAGTGAAATTAAACAAGCTGCAAATGCTAACAAATAACTTGTAGAATATGGAGCAAGCTCATTTCAACTCTTTAGGAAAACACACTAACGTATTTTCATCCAAAACAGTGAGTTTTCACAGAATTAATAACCCTAAACCCCAGTGAAAACTCGCATTAAACTTGTCCAAAATCAATAACTTCCGTAGATGATTACCTTGGTTGAAGGAAACAGAAGAAAAACGTGGAAACAAAGTGTTGGTGCTTTGTCAAAATCGCCAGGAAGAGAGAACAAAGAGCAGTGGGAAGAAACAGATGAGAAGTGAGGGTTTCACGTAGGAGAAAGACTTAGCTTCTTCATCAAGTCGCCAGATGTCATTCAACCATTGGCTCACTCCCACCAACCTTAATTTCTCTCCAAATTGCCCTTCCATGCATTTTAAACTTAATGTTTTGTTCAGTTACACATTAGTTTAGTTCTCCACAATTATTCCAACAGTTCCACCAAAACACTCCTTTGTATTAATATAATATTAATCCCGATTAAATGATCCGAGAAAACTATTACATGGCAAAATACCGGGTGTTACATTCCACCCACCTTAACAGAAATTTTGTCCCCAAAATTTTGCCTAAGCGAATAGCTCCGGATATTGGGCCCTGACATCTGCTTGTCTTTCCCATGTGGCTTCCTCTACATTATGATTTCGCCATAAAACTTTCACCAGTGGGACCACACGATTGCGCAACACTTTGAGTGAAGTATCCAGTATCTGTATGGGCCTTTCTTCATATGTCAGTGTCGGCATGATATCAAAGTCCACCTGCTTCACGATCTGAGTAGGATCTCGCACACATTTTCTCAGCATCGAAACATGGAAGACATTGTGAACACCATCCATTGACGCTGGTAGCTGTAGTCGGTAGGCCATGCTTCCCACACGCTTCAGGATGGGAAAAGGGCCAATGAACCGTGGGCTGAGTTTTCCTTTCTTACCGAATCTCATTACGCCCTTGAAAGGCGACACCTTCAGGAATACTTCATCGCCTTCGGCAAACTCTAAGTCCCTTCTTCTATTGTCCGCATAACTCTTCTGTCGACTCTGAGCAATTTTTATCCGTTGTTTGATAGCAGCTATCACCTCAGACATCTGCTGTAATATCTCAGGGCCGATAAGCTTGGTTTTCTCCGACTTCATCCCAACACAACGGGGATCTACACTTTCTGCCGTAATGGGCTTCATATGGAGCCATACCAATTGTAGCCTGATAGCTATTGTTGTATGCAAACTCCACGAGTGGCAAGTATCTACTCCAAGGAGCATGAAATTCTAGTACGCACGACCTTAGCATATCCTCCAGTATTTGGATTGTTCTTTCAGATTGTCCGTCAGTCTGTGGATGGAATGCCGTGCTGAAGTCCAACCTTGTACCCAACGAGTTCTGTAAACTTCTCCAAAACCTGGAAGTGAATCTGGGATCTCGCTCTAAAACAATCGACACAGGAATGCCATGTAGCTTAATAATCTCGTTAACGTACAACTCTGCGAATTGATCCATGGAGTACGTCGTCTTCACAGGTAGAAAGTGGGTCGACTTCGTCAGTCTTTCCACTATGACCCATATGCTATTGTGGCCTTTAGCTGTTCTTGGAAGGCCAACAACAAAGTCCATTGTAATGTTCTCCCACTTCCATTCGGGAATCGGAAGAGGCTGAAGCGTTCCACTTGGTCGTTGATGTTCAGCTTTGACTTGTTAACATATCATACAAGACTCCACATACTTGGCCACTTCATTCTTCATATTCGGCCACCAGAAGTGAAGTTTCAAGTCCTGATACATCTTTGTGCTTCCAGGATGCACAGAGAAAGAAAATGAGTGGGCTTCCGACAAGATGTGCTTCCGTAGCTCTTCATCCTTCGGAACATACCACCTGTTTTTGAACTTTAGAATTCCATCTCCCGAATAACTGAAATCGGAAGAAGCGACTGGTACCTTGCCCAGCATATCAGCCATCTCCTTTGAATTGGTCTTTTGGGCTTCCTTAATTCGGTCCAAGACGGAGGGCCGTAGTGTTAAGTCTGCTAGTATGGCCGATAGCCCAGAAACTATCTCCATATCGAACTTCTGTATCTCCGTCCTCAAAGGCATCGATATGGCCGACATAACTGGTTGCATAATAGCTGGCATCCTGCTCAGTGCATCAGCTACCACATTAGCCTTACCAGGATGGTATTTAATTTCAACATCATAGTCTTTCACAAATTCCAACCACCGCCTCTGCCTCATATTCAACTCCTTCTGAGTAAAGAGGTATTTCAAACTCTTGTGGTCAGAAAACACCTCACATGATTGTCCATACAGGTGATGTCTCCATACCTTCAGCGCAAATACAACTGCCGCTAACTCAAGATCGTGAGTAGGGTAGTTTTCTTCATGGCCCTTTAATTGTCTGGATGCGTATGCTACCACTTTCCCTTCTTGCATTAGTACACATCCCAAACCAATCTTTGACGCATCACAGTATACGCTGAATTTGCCGTCTTCAACTGGCAATACTAACAGAGGAGCAGTGGTTAATTTCTGCTTAAGCGTCTGAAAGCTCATCTCACATGCTTCAGACCACTTGAACTTGATTTCCTTCTTCGTTAAGCTGGTCATAGGCTTCGCTATCACAGAAAACCCCTTGATGAATTTCCTGTAATAACCAGCTAGTCCGATAAAGCTCCGCACCTCGCTTGCATTCCTCAGCCTTGGCCAGTCTCTTACAGCCTCAATCTTGGCCGGGTCCACAGATACTCCTTCAGCCGACACCACGTGGCCAAGGAAATTAATTCTGTTCAGCCAGAATTCACACTTTGATAACTTGGCATATAATTGATGCTGCTTTAGGACTGACAGTACAATAGTCAAGTGCTCCTCATGTTCAGCTTCACTTCTAGAATACACTAGGATGTCGTCGATAAATACGATCACAAATTTATCCAGAAAGTCCTGGAATATTCTGTTCATCAAGTCCATAAATGCCGCAGGAGAATTGGTTAATCCAAACGACATTACCAAGAACTCATAGTGTCCATATCGGGTCCTGAAGGCAGTCTTTGGAATATCTTCAGCTCTGACCTTCAACTGGTAATAGCCGAAGCGTAAGTCAATCTTAGAAAATACCCGAGCCCCTTGTAGCTGATCAAACAAATCGTCGATTCTTGGCAACGGGTACTTATTTCTGATAGTCAACTTGTTCAGCGCACGGTAGTCAATACACATCTGTAGGGACCCATCCTTCTTCTTAACAAATAAGACGGGAGCACCCCACGGAGAGAAACTAGGGCGCACAAAACCCTTGTCCACTAACTCTTTCAGCTGAGCCTTCAATTCCTTCAGTTCAATTGGTGCCATACGGTACGGATTCTTCGATACTGGTTCCGCACCAGGATATACATCAATTTCAAACTTGATTTCACGATCAGGTGGCAATCCCGATAAGTCATCTAAGAAAACCTCTGAGAAGTCCCGGACTACCGGAATGCTTTGAAGTTCCACCTCATTTTGCCTTTGAACATCCACAACGTGGGCAAGAAATCTGATGCATCCTGACTTCATCAGCCGTTGGGCTTTCAAGGTAGATATAACAGGTATACCACGTTTCTGTGGTATCGCCTGGTAGGAGAACTCTACTCCATTCAGGCGTTTAAACGACACTAGCCCGGACCTACAGTTGATGGTGGCATAATTTCTAAACAGCCAGTCCATCCCCAGAATAACATCGTAACCTTTCATCCCGATGACGATGAGATTGGCATATAATTTCTGGTCTCCTACTGACACTATATCACCCCTTACAACCTGCTCGGAGTGCATAAACTCTCCGGACGGTAGCATAATGCTATAGGGCTGATCTGACGACGTACTACAAAACCTCTGTTTAACTACGAAGTCCATGGCCACAAACGAATGTGTGGCCCCCGTGTCCCACAAGGTATAGGCAGGTGCATCACATACTGAAATTGTACCTGTAATTGCTGTGTGCTGATCAGCATCATCAACATCCTCCATCATTGCAAAGACTCTTGGCACGGCTTGACCTGTTCTGGTGTCGGGCATTGGGCAATCCCGAACTTGATGGCCTCCCTTGCCACATCGAAAATAAGCGCCAGTGATAAACCTGCACTCGCCCTGGTGGCTTTTTTGGCACCGTGGACATATGGTGAGTTGAGGAGCTCCCATCGGTCTCTTTCCCTTATCTTGGTACGTGAGAGTCTCATTGGGCCTTTTGATGCCCCTGTTTTGTTGCTGTTGAGGTTGCAGGTTTTGAACCCTCCGTTGTTGTTGCTGCTGCTGAGGAATACTTCGAATAATCCCTCTTGTTGAATCCCTCTGTCTCTGAGACTTTATTTGTAAGGCTTCCAACTGATAAGCCTTGGCCACCACCTTCGTATACGGTGCCTCATCAAAACCCCCGGTTGCGATCGCGCATAATAAGTCCATCTTCAGCCCTTGAATGAACTGGTGTACCTTATTCTCATCGGTGGCCACTAGGTAAGGTGCATAACGGGACAATGATTCGAACTTCTGAACATATTCAGCCACCGACCCGTATTGTCGTAGCTGAGAGAATTCAACTAACTTTTCCTTCCTCACACTGTGGTCAAAATACTTCTCGTAAAAGATATTCTTAAATCCCTCCCAGCTCAGTGCCATGGTAGTGGACTGCACCGAGTTCCACCAAAATCCAGCGCTTTTGATGAGATGAAAGGTGGCACATACAACCTTCTTATTCTCTTCCACTTCAGCGCAGTTGAACATACGCTCGATCTGCCAGATCCATTCCTCAGCATGAGTCGGTCCGTAGATAGCCCATCAAACGCCGGTGGTTGAAGTCGTCGGAATCTATCTCCACTGGTGTCACGCGGAGCATTAGCATGATTGTTATTTCCATGGTTATTGTTTCTGTCATCTTCTCTGGCCATCATGCGTTCCACCATTCGGGATTGTACCTCCACCAGCTCGGTTAAACGATCAATGGTTCTGGCGCTGTCACTTGCTTCATCTTGATGTCTTCTCACCATTTCTAAAATAATCCTATAAACGAAATAACTAAATTTAATAAACAGAAACTTTTTACAGAACATTAGACACTTACAGTTGGTGGAGAGATCTCACGTGGCGGGTTGTGCAGTCAGACATTTCACAGAATCGGTTTTAAAACCTTGTCGCTCTGATACCACAACTGTGACAGCCCAAAACCGAATCCCGATCAAGGTTCGGGATCAGAGCCATCACTCCGGGACAGATAACGAAAAACAGTGACTATTTTCTTTGAACAGATCGGTCAAAACAGTGGACATTATACTTTTAAAATATTTGCAGAGAAACAGAATCGAATGACAGGAAACATGCACTGTCATCGCAAACCCTAAAAACATAACTTTACAGAGAGGGAGAAACTACAGTGAGTAACAGAAAACATTTACAGGGAGAGAGAGAGAGAGTTCTCGGGTGAAGCAGAAAACAGAAATGAACTTAATTTAAAAGAATTCAGGCTGGCGGAAGCCTTAGTATAAAAGAGCTTCGGTGGATTAAATAAAACAAAAGTGTACAGTGATAATCGGAAGGAGGAGAGTAAAACTGGGCAGAAAGATAAAAGCTATCGGTGGATGTGAACTATAAACAAGAATTGAGTTCACCGGTAGGAACAGACAGTAAACGAAATCGGTAAATTGCTTTAGCATTATAAGAAGTTTGATCATAAAAACAATTTTCTTCCCATAATAAATCTTGTGGTGTAGGTCTAGGATAATAAGTACAATGATTATGCTCTCCACCAGGGCCTTTGTTTTGATAACAAACTCGATTAATATGTAAATGAGGCTGAGATTTTACTAGATCAAAAGAGTTTTCAATTTTTTGAATAGATGTCATATCTGGAATAGTATTGATATCGGAATCACTAGAGATATTTGTCTTAAGAGGTATAGTCTCATAATTATTATCTGAAAGATCATTAGAGTTTACAACATTAAGTTGTAATTGTTTCATACGTTTAGTTAATTGTTCAATAAATTCTTCATTTTTTCTTGGAGATTGAAAATTGAATTTAGAAACTAAGATAGGAGGTTTCAAATCTGGTATAGAAGTATTTTCTTTTTTAGGTTTAGATGTAGAAGTAATATTTTCTACTTTTTTCTCAGACGGTTTACTGAGATGACTTATATGAGTTTCAACTCTAGATAATTGATTGCTTATTGTTTGCATATTAATATTGGTATAATTTAATTGTTTAATAAGCATATCATTTTTATCTTATATACGTTGTGTAGTTAAACTAACGAGAGGAATAGCTTCAATAGTCTGATTTTTAAGACTTATGGGTTCAAAAGGAGGATGTATAGACTTAATAGTTTCATTATTTTTTGTTGTCCAAGTTTTACAATAATTATTATATTCTTCTAATAAATGATTTGATATCGATTTAATTTAGTTGAAGTATTATGAAATATAGTCCAATACCATTCTTTAAAAGGTATAATGATATCTTTTAACTTTAAATAAGAATAATATAAATTTTCTAACTTATGAAAGTCTTTTTTCTTTTTATATTTCTTTTCTAACCAGGATTTAAATACTTCATTTTCTGGTAAGTTATATTCTTCAGTACATAACTTTCTAATATAATGGTCTGTATTATTAAGTTTTTTTTTTTTTTTGCGGTTGTTAGTAACCAACCATTCCTAAGACTTATCTAACTTTCTTAAAATTTAGGAGTTAAGTAAATTTTAAGGGAAAAGTTCAATTTAAACCCCAACGCATGGGGTCAGTGACCATTTGGTACTTAACGTTTTTTTTGTACCCAATCAAACCCTATCGTATAAAACGTTTGCAATTCAAACCATATATTTTTAAAATTCCCAAACTACCTCTCTCTCTCTCTCTCTCTCTCTCTCTCTCTCTCGGGTTTTGTTTTCACAGGTGGTTGCAGAAGAGAGATTTATAAGAGAGAGTCGTCGAAAAAATGAGACACCCATTCAAGGGAAGCCAAATCATCGCACTGCAAAACAAAAATTCCAAATTCAAAACATTAACAGAGAATTTATGGCAAAAATTTCTCGTCAAACTTTCTTGTAATTACCGGAACGGCGAGTTCGGAGAGAAGAGAGTCATCGTCGCCAGTGGCGGAGAAACTGGTGGGGTTCGAATTGCTATCATCGTCGACCCGGTCTAGAGAAGAAACAGAGAGTCTATCCTTTTCCAATTCTTCTTCGTCTTCTCCATCAGACCAATTTTCTAAATCTCCATTAGAAAAGTCAAAAAACTCTTCAACAGCAAAATCTTCGCCGGCAACGGCATTTGTTCCGTTCAAAAAGCATGAATCTTCCCAGAGCACCTGCTGCGTCGACTTAGCAGCCAATTCCTGGCGAAAGCTAGATTTCAAAGCCTTTGCTTCCATGCTCTCCATTTCTCTGAAGAATAAAGGGGGAGGGATATCTGGCGTTGAGAGAGAGAGAGAGAGAGGGGTAGTTTGGGAATTTTAAAAAGACATGGTTTGAATTGCAAACGTTTTATACGATAGGATTTGATTGTGTACAAAAAAAACGTTATGTACTAAATGGCCACTGACCCCATACGTTAGGGTCTAAATTGAACTTTTCCCAAATTTTAATCATGACTACCTATAGTGGCCTTAATTACAACTCTACCTTTGAGCAAGAACGTGACTGGTGTAACACCCGGTTCTATCAAACCACTTCTCTAATCTTTTTAAAATTAATGGTACACTTTATATGATAATAATAAAAGTAGGGTTAATGGATGACTAGGCGAGGGCATAAGGGTAATTGAAAATTTAAAAGTGGATAACGTATGTAAGGAAAGAGGTTTTGGGTTTAATGCATTGTAGCCGCCACTGTTTTCCCAAATCATTTTCGACTCTCAGCTCCTCAGCTCAGCAGAGTGCGCTAGGAGATCCTTTCTCCAATTTTCCCTCCGACTTAGGTGAGTTTTACTATGGTATCTTACTGCATTATGATTATAGACGATAGAGGTGTATCGTAGATGCATGTTCCTGGGAAATGCAGGGTGTAGGAGTTGAGTCGGGTCTCGTAAGAATCTGGAATGCACATAGGACAGAGTCCCAAACTAGCTCCTAGGGTTTCTGAATGGTGTCCGTTACAGCTCAAGCTCCGTCCACGAGTGTTGTTCACCTAAGCAGTTTCACCAAATTGTCCTTAAAACGAGCTTAAAACAATTTAATGTCCAAAACTAACAAAATCCTTAACTAAGAAATTTCCTAAAATCTTAACTTAACTAATCGAAGTATTTATACAAACAGTTAACGCTCGATAGTTTTAAAACCACAATTTACGAGTTTTCCCCGAAAATCCTAAAATCCTCCAATTTTAACTTTTTCCACAAATCACTCTAACTTTGTCCATTAACGTTCAATACGTCCTTTATATCCTTAATCACAATAAACTTATTAATTTCGAACCCTAAATTTACGTTTTTCACAAAACCCTAAACGAAACCCTAACCGTATAACTTCGTTAAAACTGAAAACTAACGTGCGAAAGTTGTAGAATCTTACCTAGAACATTGATAGGAGGAGAAAATGTGAAGAACGGAAGACGAATCGGTCGCCGGCGTGGAAAGAACGTCGACGGCAGAGAGGGAGAGCTGAGAGAGAAAGACAGAAAATTTTTCTCTGGAGAACGATTTTCAGAATGAAAATCGTTAAAGGCATTTTGTCTTTTTAATAAATTTAATTGCTTAATGACCGTTTTGCCCTTTGCAATTAATTCTTTTTGTTTCGTCCTTCGTTTCGTTAATCGGCTTACTATTCGGTTTCTCCAAATCTCCTTATTTCACCAATAAGTCCAACTTATTATTTGAGATTTATTAAAACTGTCCGTTCGCAATTCGGACCTCGTTTACTATTTTTACTAAAACGTCACTCATATTACGAGAAACGTAATTTCTCGAAATATAGCCTTATTACTCCGAAAATTCTCGTAAATTCTTTAAAATTCTCATTAATCGTTAGAATTGTAATAAAGCTCTCTTTTCGCAAAACATACTTGATTTGACATATTTACGAAAATGCCAATATATATTAAAATATTTATATCTCGTAAAGCCGGGTATTACAGATCAGATCAGAAACGAATGCATATGCAATTGAGATGAGAAAGTAGAAACTGCATATTTAGGAATTTATGTTTTAGCATTCCATATCTTTATTGCTTTACTTACTTAGTATTAGGCTAATAGATGAGTTTTGTGATGTAGGTGAAGAAGTGACTGCAGGTGTAACGCCCCTAATACTGTACCCGTTTTTCCCGAATATATTTTTCTTTTATCCTAATAACTTTAATTAAACTCTAGACAGAAACTAAACCGAAATCGAAACCAGAATCGAAATCGGAATTGAATTTGAACCTTGAAAGCATTTAAAACAAAACGTTTAATAAATAATTAAAACTTAAAACATTAATTAAAACTTTAAAAATTAAATTGAAAAGAGGGAGGGCAGAATCGGAATTCTGCCCTCGAAAAGCAGCAGCGACCGGGCGCTGCCATTTGCAGCGCACGGGCGCTGCATCGCTGCTTGCTGCAGCGATCGATCTCTGCAGCAAGCAGAGATCGCTCGCTGCCTATGCTGCAGCAAGCAGCGATCGATCTCTGCAAATTGCAGAGATCGATCGCTGCACATGCTGCAGCAAGCAGCGATCGATCTCTGCATTGCTGCAGAGATCGATCGCTGCACACTGCAGTGCAGCGATCTCCTATTTTCTCTTCTCTCTTCTGTTTTCTATTATCTGCTTCACGATTTTACACAATTGCTCTCTGGATTCCAGAGAGCAAATCAACATAGCACACTCTCTGGAATCCGATTCCAGAGAGAAATCCTCACACACTTAACATCATTTCACAACAATAACAACATTCGACCAACTTACAGCGGACTTTGCGAAATCCAACTGCGTGGATATATCTAAATATCGAGACTATCCGTAACCAACCTACAACATTTCAAAACTATCGAACAATAGTCTTAAACCAAAACGTTTTAAACATCAAATATAAACCTATCAACTACCAGTACCAAACATCCTAAAACGTCTATACAATTCATCAGAACATCCCAAAAAGACCCTCAAAACTCTGTACATACTATCCCCACGGGTCGGTGAAGCCTCGACTGCGCCAGCGCACCACCGCAGCCATCCTCCGTCAACTGGGCTATGCCTCAGGTGGAGGGACATCGTCCTCACCTGGTACCTCGAAATCTATGTCACCTACACCATACATATACACTATGAGATAAAATCCCAGTAAGGCTCGTAAATGTAAATGCTATGCTGTGCTGTGCTATGGTATGTCCTGCTATGCTATGCACTGTAGGTGTCACCGAGATCCTATCCCCCTAACCGGAGAGAGCTCATCCAGCGGGCGGACTACTCTTTCCAGCTAGAGGAGGGGGGTACACGCTTACAACACGTACAGCCGTGCCTGAGCCCCACCTCGCATGACCTGTAATCTATAAGCCTTTCAGCCGGTAAACTGTAAGCCTTTCAGCCGGTAAACTGTAAGCCTTTCGGCCGGTAAACTGTAAGCCTTTCGGCCGGTAAACTGTAAGCCTTATGGCCGTTTTCATTCTTTGCATTATCTTTATAACGATGTGCGGAAATTCATTTTCTATGCTTTTCTTTAAAACACGTGATGCATGAACAATTCTATATCTTAAAGTAAACAAACAATAATGTATACCATCAAGACTGTAAATCGTAACCTATAATCTATAAACAACTAAACCTGTCTACCCAACCAAAACAAATAAACATACGCATCTCCAAAACTCCTCGAGACGACATTCGAAGTACGGTGTAGGCCAATCGGCCAAAACAAGAATCACGAGAACTTACCTCGTGCACGCTGCAATCCAAGTTTCGTCCACGAGCACTGTTTACCTAAACAAATTACGGGGATTGACGTTAAAACGAGTTTAAGTCAATAAACGTCCAATTTGTCAAAACCCTAACTAAGGAAATTTCTAAAAGTTCTAATCCGATTTATCGAGCTATTTATTCGAACAATTTATGCTCGGCACCTAAATTCTCGAATTACGAACTTTTCTGAAAATCCTAAAATTCTCGGATTTTAAACTTTTTCACGAATTGATTTAACTTCGTCCAATACGTTCAATACAACCTTTATACACTTAATCACAGCAAATTTATGAGTTTCGGATCCTAAATCTCGATTTTTATCAAAACCCTAACTAAAACCTAATTATTTAAACGTTACGAAACTCGAAATCTAACGCTCTAAAACTATAGAGACATACCTAGAACGTCGATTGGAGGAAGAAACGTGAAGGAAGCGGAACGAACGGAGGTCGGATCGGAGTCGGATCGTGAGAAGTCGCGCGGCTGGCAGTGAGGGTTCGCGAGAGAAAAAGAGAAACAGAGAGAAGTGGTTCTGGAATTCGAAGAGGAGAAATGAAATAAAATAAAAGAATTTTGATTGATTTATAATATTGAATTTGCAATTTACCAAATTGCCCTTATTTAGTTTTTATATTAATTTCGTTCTTCGGTTCGTTAATCGTCTAGCGATTCGACTTTTCCAAATCTCCTTAATTCACTAACAAGTCCAACTTATTATTTGGGATTTAACAGAACTGTCCGTTCGCAATTTGGACCTCGTTTACTATTTTTACTAAAACGTCCTTTATATTACGAGAAATGTAATTACTCGAAATATAGCGTTTAATCTCCGAAAATTCCCATAATTTCTTTAAAATTCCTATTAATCGTTAGGATCATGATGACGCTTTCTTTTTTGTAAAACGGACCTGATTTGACATATTTACAAAAATGTCGTCCAATAATATAATAATAATATAATATACGAGTCCGTACAACTGGGTATTACAGCAGGTGTGTTCTCTGAGTTTGCTGAGAACTAGACTGGTTGGAGGGGTGCATTCATGCATCGATCTGGTAATTGATGGGGCAGTTTAACTGGTGTCAGTAGTTGTGAAGGTTCGGTGAACCATGATTCAGTTTAAGTATGTTGAGAGTTTTTATGACAGTGGTAGTTTTGATGTTTTGAATACAATTTGAGACTTTTCTGATAATGATACTCTGTTGGTTAATAATGGTTTTTACCGAATATTGGAGGAATACACGGATTTATGTAGTTTTGAATGTCTTTTTGTTGTAAATGCTCAAGTTCTTTTGATAGACGAAGTTTTCTTTGTCTAGAGTGTAATTATTGCTATGCTGTTATTGTTGAGTGTTTTGATCTATCAGTAGAGGATGTCTATCGGCAGATGTTGAGTGTTTTGATCTATCGGTAGATGACGTCTATCGGCAGATGTTGAGTATTTTTGATCTATCGATAGATGATGTCTATCGGTAGAAGTCGAGAGTTTTGTCTATCGGTGGATGTAATCCATCGGTGGATGTAAGTAATTAGGAGATTTGTCGTTTTGTGATCGGTAGATGTGAGCTGAAAATGTTTGTCGTTTGTGATCAGCAGAGGTTGGATGAATGAATCATCCGGCTGACGTCATCGGTAGATGTGTATAATAAGTTTTGTCATTTTGTGACCGGTAGATGAAGTCTATCGGATGACGCGGTTTATCGGATAATGTGGGTAATAAATTTGTCGTTTTGTGATCGGTGGAAGTCTTTAGTTTCTGTCTCTGCCCTTTTTCGTTGACTTTGTTTAGCAGCAGATGCGTTTGACTCTTACGATTTTCAAGTTTTCACGCTTAAGTCTTGGTTTCTTCTGGCCGAATTATTTCTTAATATTTTAACCGATTATTCAAACATTGTTTTATAGCTTTGATTAACTCTGTTTTGCTCAAAAGAATTTCCGCTGCAAGTTTTTAAATGTTTTGAGATTTTAGCAAATGTTGAATTTTGACTTTCGAGCGAAGTTTTAAATTTGGTCCAAAGTTTCTTAATTATGTTCGAGTTATGAGTAACGAACTGGGTTTATATAATTTGGAGCGTTACACCTGGAGGGTTCTCCAAACAAGAATCCTCAAGTTGGAGAATCTAGCCTACAAGGCTAAATTGATGGGCTTAGTCAAATGATGAAACAAGTATTGGATCGACTCGATAATCGAGAAAGCCATAATGCACGTACTAAGCATGTCTGAGATCCTCTACCGAGAGAGAGAAACGAATTGGACCACAGAACACCCTGGGCTAGAAAGAGAAATGAATTGGAATTTCTAGAACCATCACCAAATAGAAGAACCGGACCAATTTTCTATGAGCCCCTGCATAGGAGACAAGTCGAACGAGAATTCAATGAACTTATCCATAGAAATGACCTAGAGCGCCCTAGGAATAGGTTTCATGATCTAGACTCACAAGATGAAGAATGGATGGATGGAAGAGAAGATTTCGTACCCCACAGACGAAGGGATAATGATGACTTTAGACATGCTAGGTTAACCATACCACCTTTTGAGGGATCATGTAATGGAGATTTGTACTTGGATTGGATAGACAAAGTTGAAAAGGTTTTTGAATATTATGGATACACAGATCGTACCATGATTCAACTAGTAGGAGTTATGCTAACTGGCTATGCGTCATTGTGGTGGGAAAACTTAAAAACCCAAAGGTGGCAAAACCATGAACGCCTCGTCACCACGTGTAGAGAAATGAAGTATCTAATGAGGAAACGTTTCGTACCAAGTCACTACCATCAAGAACTATTCTTGTAAATGCAAAACCTTATGCAAAAGGGACATTCGGTAAAAGAATATCTTACAGAATTTGAAATGTTAAGGATAAGAGGAGAATGAAATGAAGCAGAGAAACAAGTAATCGCTAGATTTATTCGAGGATTAAACCGGGACATTAGCAATGTAGTAAAATTACACCCTCTTAACTCATTGGAATCAGTAGCTCAAATGACTGTAAAAGTTGAACGACAATTAAAAAGAGAAGGTAGGACAGCCCCTACTAGATTTACTTCTAAAACCCCAGAGGCTAATAAGAAGATTATTAAGGTAGAAGAGAAACAATGTTTCACTAAAAGCTGGCCAGCTAAAGAAACCAGTAAAAAACCTACCATAGCGGATAGTAACCAAAATATGGGGCTAGAGATATTAAATGTTTCAAGTGCCAAGGTTTTGGACAGATGATGACCCAATGTCCTAACCGTCGAATTATGGTAACCTAGGAGGGTATTGGAGAACTAGAAAGTGAAGATGAACGAGAGGAAGTCGTATTATAGGAAGATGAACCTGAAGATGAGGTTTATCATGCCTGGGAAGGTCCCCTCTTAATGGTTATAGGAAGAGTATTAGTATGCAAAACCATAGAAGAGCAATGCCAAGGAGAGAATATTTTTCAAACCCGTTGTCTAATTAAAGATAAGGTATGCTCACTAATCATAGACGGAGGTAGTTGTGCGAATGTTGCGTCCAAAGATATGGTCGAGAAATTAGGGTTAGACACAACTCCACATCCAAAACCTTATAAGTTACAATGGTTTGACAATCGAGATGACATGAAAGTAAACAAGCAAGTCACCATCGAATTTCTATTGGAAAATATAATGACTTCATCCTTTCTGACGTCATACTGTTGTGAAAATTAGTTCGCAAGTGTACGAGTCGCAACAAATAATACAGTGATAAACAGAGTGTCGAACCCACAAGGACTTGTCAATTAATAATCGAAATAATTAATCTTAATTCTAAATTGAACACACGTTATATGATTTTTAAGGATTGAAATTAAACTAAATAATTAAAACAATAAAAATAAACTAATGTTAAATAATAAAACAATTAAAATGAGATTAAATTTAATTGATAAAACCTAGGTACTACAATTTCACCAAGACAACAGTTATTTCAGTTCTTCGCAATTATATTCATAAATATTCTTCCTATGTTGATGATCGATTTCACTAAATTCTAGTACAATCTCTCTCGAGCATTGCGTAGTTTATCTGATTAATGGGTTATCACTTCTCAGTCTCAAATCCTGAATTAATCAAATACAATTCAATCAAGAAATCACAGTGATCACACCAATATCGTAACTATCTCTAGCTTACGTATATTCATGACATTAATTTCAGTGCTCGGGTATTTATCACCTCTCAGTCTCAAAACACCCCAAAAATCAAGTAAAGATTGGCCAGAAATTTACAGGCTTTAAGAATAGAAATTAAATACGCCAACAATATTGGAAGAAATACTTATAAAATATAATTAAACGAAGAACATAAAATAATCATCGTCCGGCTACATCGTAGCCCTAGAATAAAAACTTAGTTCATGCTAAAATAAAGAAAAACAATAATAAAAATAAAGAAGTTCATAGTTCAGAAGAGAAAGGGAAAGAAAAACTATGCTGAAAGTCAGTTCCCGAAGCTCTCGCTCCGTTCCGGTCTCCGTCTCACAAGGGCTTCTCTCTGAAATCTCTCGCTCGCCTCCCGTCTGAAATCTGAATCAGGCTGCTCTCTCTTAAGTTAACCTAATTATTAATTAATCTCAAGCCCATAATTATCTTCAACGGCTGAGATTAAAACAAGTTTCATTGGTTCAGATTTAAACATCTCCATCAATAAAATTAGCCGAACGGTTGGGATTAAAATAGCGGATCGATCGGCTACTTCTCTGCCAAATATTACTTCGTCTTTTCTTCCACCGATGAATCACCAAGGTTTGACCGATCGATTGGCAGGTCCTCTTCTTTCATTATTTTTCTTAAATTCGCAATACCTGTAATTTTTCCACTTTTCTGCACACTTGCACCAAAATTATTAAAATCATTCACATACTTGAGTGAAGCTTATCAATTCAAGTATAAAAAAGTATAATAAAGTGTGTAAAATACACGCTTATCACATACCTATGAATGCTAGTCATCTACTTATGGGACGTCCCTGGCAATACGACAGAAAAGCATCCCACGATGATTTTACCAACTTTTACTCACTAAGGTTTGGCGGTAAAACAATCAAGCATGCACCTTTATTGCCAGAACAGATAGCCAAAGACGAAGCGACTAGAAGGAAAGAAAAGGAGAAAGCAAATTTCTTTATGGCTAAAAGCATGTTTGAGGAGAATCCCCGCAATTTGATGGAACCAAACCTTTCCAAGTCTTTAATCCGGAAAGAGAAAAGCTTACACAAAATTTAATGGAGTTACCTCCTATTCAACGCTTTGATTTAGTGAATGTCTTAACTAAAGATCCCTTTTATAATGGAATACCTAGTCCACATTCAATAGGATTCTCGAGGATTACCTTATTTTTTAGTGATCTAAAACTTAGGTTGACCAAACATGTTCAATGTGAATCAAAACTATGGTACCTTTTAAAAGAGTCAAAAGAAAAGGTTACACCTATGATTGAGCTAAAATCAAGTAAGAAAACTTATGAGGAGATTCTTGAGATTAGTGACCACAGACATTCCTCTAGGAAGATGAACTTTGACATTGGAATGAACCGAACCTATGATAATCTATTGAAAATTCCTAGCTTCCCTAAAGTAGGAATTGGAACTAGGAATATAAAAGGAAAATTTTTAATTTTTTCAAAAATTTATCTAAACTTCTATCCCAAAGGTAACAAAATATATGGAGATGAGGAAAAAGGGGATAAAGAATTGGATAAACAAGGAGGAGTTATAAAGGAAGAAAACCTGGATTGTGAGATCAACTCCTCAACAACAAGTGTGCAAACAAAAAAGATATTAGATGAATCCTTACGAAAGGAAAATGAAAAGACATCCCAAACTCTTATGGAAGCCATAAAAATTGAACTTACTAGCCTACTTTCTTGGATTTTTAAGGTAGGATGGTATTTGGGCCCACATGTTATTGATCTAGGGCCAAAATATTGGAATTATAAGGTTGGCATTATAAAGGTTATTGGAAATAAAGAAGAAATTGAGGAAGGCAAATCTCAAGATTTGAGGTCAAATCCCCTCTCACCTAGAGAGGATGATACACTTGGGAGACCGATTACATGCTCTTAAGCCAAAGGTCAAAACCTAACTAGTCTCTTTATTGACTATTATACTGTTTTTGCATGTGAAGGCCTAATGGATAGCTTGAAATGAAAGCCAGCCTCTCAGAACATCGACAAGCCAACCAACATGCTTGCATGTAACGCCACGGAGGGGTCAACTCAAGGTCCAACAGTAGCAACCGGTAATTGTCAGCCTTGATTTTTATTAGTAACATTTTGTGACTTTTATTTTTATAGAATTAAGTAAATTTGATTGGTTGCTTACATAGGTTAAAATTAATTAGCCAAGGGCATTTGAGTAATTGTGAAGCAAGTGTTATAAGTAGAAGGTTTAATGAAGGTTTAGCCGCTACTATTTCATTTTCCCTCTTTCGGCATTAAAGCTCAGTGGTTCCTCGAGGCGACTTTCTCTTCGATTCTTCTCCGACTTAGGTGAGTTTTACTTCGATCTCTCGCTGTTTTAGTGATTATAGATAATATAGAGGATTGTAGATGCGTATTTTGAGAATGCTGGGAGTGAGAGTTGAGTTCGGTTTTGTAGTGAATCGGGAATGTACGAAGAACAGAGCCTCCAAACTAGTTTCTCTTAAATTTCTGGATACTTTAGAATGAAGTTAAGTAATGTCGCGCTTATGTTTTAGGTGAGCCAACTCTTCAAGTAGCTTACAACCAGGAATCTCTCAGGAAACCAGGTAAGTGGAGTATGTGTGTGCCTTCGGGCCTACATCACAAAACAGTAGGTTTATGCATGTTTGAATGTTTTTCGTATGTCATGCATCATGTTTTATTGAATGAGTACGAAAATGAATTTACATGTAAGTGCATGGTAAGGCATGAACAGGTTGTAACAGATAAGCTATTAAGGGAACTAATCCGCCCCTTAATCGAGTTAGAGGATGTATGACTTTGGAAAAATTGATCCACTTCCCAATGGACAGAAGGATCAGATCAGCTATTAAGGGAACTAATCCGCCCCTTAATCGAGTTAGAGGATGTATGACTTTGGGAAAATTGATCCACTTTCCAATGGACAGAAGGATCAGATCAGCAGAGAACGAGTATGAATTCAACTGAGTTGTGAAAGTAGAAACTGCATGATTAAGTTTTATGTTACATCACTTCATTTCATTTTACTCTACTTATTTAGCATTAGGCTAATAGATGAGTTTTGTGATGTAGGTGTTGAGGTTTCAACAGGTTAGTTCTCCGAGTTCACAGAAAGGTAGACGAAGTTGATGGAGCACATCTATGCCACGGTTTGGTGCACTGATGAGGCGGTTTAACTAATGTCAGTATGTGAAGTTTTAGTGGACAAGTGTTTGTTGAAGTGTGCTGAGGCTTTTTATGACAGTGATAGTTTTAATGTTTGTGTTATGTTTTTGAAGTTACTTTGATAATGATACATTGTTGGTTTTAACTGTAGTTCTTCTACTGGATTTTGGCATTTTATGGAGTCAAGTCATTTTGAATGGTAACTGTGAAAATTTGCAAGTTCTTTCAATAGTCAGAGTTGTTCACTACTTAGAATGTAATCGGCCAAGTTGTTGTCATAGCGTCGTGGAAGAGAATGTCGTCCAAAGTCGTGGATGAGCATATCGTCAAGAGTCGAAGGTAGAAACAGTTGCTCATTCTGTGGACAAGTGTAGTCGTCTCAGGTTGGGAACAGGAACATCTTCCAAAGTCACGTGACCCGCGGATGATAAAATCACGTGGTTCGTAGACGATGAGTTTAAGTAAGTCTATGGGCTTTAGTCCGTGGATGATGAAGTCACGTAGCCCGTGAGCAATGAAGTCATGTAACCCGTGGACGATAAAACTTAAGTAAGTCTGTGGACAAAAACCCGTAGTCGTTAAATCCCTGAGGTCGTGGATGAGAACATCGTCAACAGTTGAGGCATGTTGTCATCTGAAATGTTGTCGTCTAAATTAAGGTTGTCTGTAGTGACATCGTCTAAAGTCGCTCGTCCAGAGCTCGTCGTCCAGAGTCGTAGACAGACTCTGTGATCGACAAACTACTTAGTATTGACGAACTGTTTGCAGGTGGTGCAGGGAAGCTTTAAACAATTTTGAACTCGAAGTTTTGCTAGCCTGTATTCGTCGTGATTCTGTTTTTATAACATGATTTTCCGCTGCAAGTTTTTATGTTTTAAATAATGTCGTTTTTGACTGTGAGTGAAGATTTAAAAAAATATATATATAATTCTCAGTCCTATTCAGTGTTATGAGTAGCGAACTGGGTTATAAAAAAAATTCGGGTCGTTACACCAACAGAGTCAACTCAAAGTTAAACGGGAATTTTGTCTTCCCGGTAGCATCGTTGTGTAATTTTCCATTCTTGCATTTGAATTTGGCAAACATTGGTCTTCTTGTTAATTTAATTTATAATTGCATGCATACATTAGATTGAATAGTTAGGTTAGTGGTGGTCAAAGTATGACACACAAAGACTTGAAGACCAGAAATCAACCAAGAAGTTCGGCCCAAATGAAGCAAGCTGCGCGCTAGGGGTGAGCAAGAACCGACCAGAACCGAGAACCGGACCAGAACAGATACATTTGGTCCGGTTCTGGTCGGTTTTGATGAAAAAAATACATTTCGGTTCTGTTTTTTTCAGAACCAAAATTTTGGTTCGGTTCGGTTCTCAGTCATAATGACTAATTACATGTAGAACCGACCCAGACTGCGAATGAAATTAAAGTTAGGGCTTTCTCTTCTTTGACAAAGACAGACGCCTTTGTTGACTTAAATGTTGGTTAAGTCTAAATATGTTTTTGATGATGTGTTTGTATGGTTAATATTGTAATTTGATTATGTTTGTTTAGTGAGAATAATGAATTATTCAGTTGATTCAATCTGTTGGAAATGCCCTTGGAAATGGTATTTTATTATTCTAACAATCGGGTTAAGTGTACAGGGCTAAATAGTTTATACAGGGCTGAAAAATTGATAAACAAAGACAACACATGCCGATCGCTTGACGTCAAAAGGCTACATTGCTCCTGCCGATGGAATAGTCAAGCTACTCATACCGATGGCATTTTTGAAGTTTCACATACCGATAATGGTTCAGCGCTAATGCTTGTGCCGATAGAGTTCAAGTTGCATCTGCCGATAGCGTCAACGCATGCATCTGCCGATGGCGTTTGAAGCTGCATCTGCCGATGGCTTTCAAGCTGCACCTGCCGATGGCTTTCAATCTGCATCTGCCGATGGTTTCAAGCTACATCTGCCGATGGCTTTCAAGCTGCATCTGCCGATGGCTTACAAGTTGCATCTGCCGATGGAGTATGCATCTGCCGATAGAGTACAAGTTGCATCTGCCGATGGAATTCAAAGCATGCATCTGCCGATTGAATTCAAAGCTTGCTTCTGCCGATGACTTATCATGTTGCATCTACCGATGGCGTTTTGAAGATACTCATGCTGTTAGCTGTTTTAAAGCTGCTTCTACCGATGATCTTCCGCTTGAATTCAAAATAGTCGTGAAGCTACAGTGACGTCGTTTTCAGCATTAACTCCATAACTTTAATGGCGACGACGACTTGCAAATACAGACGGCAACGGCTACCTGATCTAGTACGGATGCTTCCCAACGGTAACATTTTCCATTTGAAGAAAGAAGCATTCAATTCTGAGCTAAAAAAAATAAGACAGAGTATTTAAGCCGAGGTTAGAGCACGAAGACACAACTTTTTGCAAAAATTCATTGCTGAGCCCTAACTTGAAATTATTCATACTCTGTAATTCTATCTATATCTCTCCTTTCCAAAACTTGCGATTTTGTTTTGAGAGTTTGTAGATTATTGTAATCTGTGATTCAAATCTGAAAACCCTGTAAGGCAGTGGATTGACGCCCGTAAAGTTCAATCCAGGATTGTGTAAGGCTGTGGATCGAAGCCCGTAAAGTTCGATGAGCATTTCTCGTTGAGGAGAAGTAAGGAATCTTCAAGGGGGAGCCTTGGAGCGTGGACGTAGGCAGTTTGGCCGAACCACGTTAAAAACTGTGGTGTCGAATTTTCTCTCACTCTCTTTACTTTATTTGATTGTATGCTATTAGTCTATAAGCTTTATTCAAGAGAGAAATTGATTTAGAAAATTAAGTTAATTTAAAAAGTCTAATTCACCCCCCCTCTTAGACAATACCGATCCTACAATTGGTATCAGAGCGGTTATCATTGTCTAAGCTGTGTTTAAACACTCTGTGTTATATATTTTCACAATGGCATTCAACACTAACACCACACAAATAGAAGGTCAAGCAACAAATAGACCTCCCTTCTTTGATGGTAGTGATTATGTCTATTGGAAGGCTAGAATGAAAATATTCGTTCAAGCCATAGACTATGAGACTTGGTGTATTATAGAGAATGGTCCTTTTAAGGCCATGAAAACTGTAGATGGGAAAAGTATCCCTAAGGACTCTACTGAATTATCTGAGTCCGATAAGAGAAACCTGAGCCTTAATGCCAAGGCAGTAAACACCTTGTACTGTGCTCTAAATAGAGACGAATTTAATAGAGTACAAGGGTGTGAGAGTGCTCAAGAAATTTGGCACTTATTAGAGATCACACACGAAGGCACAAACCAGGTTAAAGAGAGTAAATTGAGCATGTTAGTTCATGAATATGAACTGTTTTCCATGGAAAAATGAGAAACCATTAGTTCTATGTTTACTCGATTTACTAACATCACTAATGGTCTTAAAGCTCTTGGTAAGATTTACTCAGGTGAAGAACAGGTAAGAAAACTTCTGAGATGCCTACCGAGAGCATGGAAACCAAAGGTGACTGCCATTCAGGAAGCAAAGGATCTCAAAGCTCTAAAGCTAGAGGAACTCATTGGATCTCTCATGACACATGAGATCACAATGAGGTCGAACGAGAAGGAAGATCTTAAGGAAAAAGAGACAACAAAAAGAAAAGATATTGCTATGAAAGCCTCTTCAAGTAAACATGAAATCTCTGAGGATGAAGAAGAAGAAGATGATGAAGACATTGCACTCATCACTAGGAGATTTAGCAAGTTTCTTCGAAGGAAGAAGCTGCAAGGGAGAAGCTTTCCCAAGAATGAAAGGCAACCCAAAGACAAGGAGATTACTTGCTTTGGATGTGGAAAGTCTGGCCACATGAAGGCAGATTGTCCACAGACCAAGAAGAATCCCAAGAAATTTAAGAAGAAGGCTATGAAGGCCACTTGGGATGACAGTGAAGGTGACACATCCTCTTCAGAAGATGAGGAAGTAGCCAACCTCTGTTTCATGGCTCACGATAATGAGGTTAGCATTTCTTCCTGTGAGAGTGAGTCTGATGATGATGGGGATATGGTTGATGCCTTTAACGATTTAGTTAAACACTTTGGCATGTTAAAGGCTAAATACAATACACTGAAAAAGGAAAATGCAAGTCTAATTGAGAAGCATGCTAAAGAAGTGAACTTGCATGAAAAAGAAATCACTGAACTTAAGAAGACAAATGAATCTTTGAATAAACTTGTTCTTTGGTTCTCAAATGGTAGCAAGAACTTAACATTGCTAATAGGGAATCATAGAGCTACTCATGATAAAGCAGGTTTAGGCTATGATAAGTTCAATAAGAGAAAAGTTTTTAAGAATTTCTTTGTCAAACCGACTACTTGTCATACCTGTAATGAAGTAGGACATAAGTCCTTTGTATGTCCTTTAAAAACAAATAATATGAAAACTGGCAGTAAGTTGCAATGGGTTCCCAAAGGAACCAAAACTAACACTAGGAGCCAAAAGATTTGGGTACCTAAGAATACTGTTTGATCACTGTTTTGCAGGTTGACTGCTCTCCCAGAAAGAATCAGTGGTACCTTGACAATGGTTTTTCAAGACATATGACGGGAGACTCAACCAAGTTTGCTAGTGTCAACAAGAAGAAGGGCAGTGTCACTTTTGGGGGAAACCAAAAGGGCAAGATTGTTGGCATAGGCAATATAGGTAACAGTATTAATTCTGTTATTGAGAATGTGTTATTAGTTGATGGATTGAAGCATAATTTACTTAGTATTAGTCAGTTATGTGATAAAGGATATAAGGTGACTTTTAAGTCAAATTCCTGCATAATTAAAGATGTTGCAAATGGCAAAATTCTGTTTACTGGCTTTAGGAAAGAAAATATCTATATCATTGACTTAGATAATATTGTTTGTGATAATGAGAAGTGTTTTGCTGTTAATTCCTCTAATGATAGCTGGATTTGGCATAGGAGATTAGGACATGTAGGAATGGATACCTTAGCTAAGATTACTAAGGATAATTTAGTTAGAGGGATTCCTAAGATATCCTTTGAAAAGGATAAGGTCTGTGAAGCCTGCCAAATGGGTAAGCAGATCAAAAGTTCCTTTGCATCGAAGAATGCAATTTCAACTTCCAAGCCTCTCCAACTTCTCCACATGGACCTCTTCGGTCCTTCCAATATAGCTAGTCTATGTGGAAAATTCTATGCTTATGTCATTGTTGACGACTTCTCTAGATTCACCTGGGTATTCTTTCTGAAGTCTAAAGATGAGACTTTTGATACCTTTTCTAGCTTTAGGAAAAGAGTTCAAAATGAAAAGGAGCTCACCATTGTTGCTATTCGTAGTGATCATGGTGGAGAATTTGAAAATGAGAGATTTGAACTCTTGTGTCTCAAGAATGGAATTGAGAACAATTTCTCATCTCCTAGAACCCCTCAGCAAAATGGTGTTGTTGAGAGGAAAAATAGGTCTCTCCAAGAGCTTGCCCGAACCATGCTTAATGAAAATTCCCTTCCTAAGTATTTCTGGGCTGAAGCTGTTGCTACTGCTTGTTATATGCTAAATCGAGTCTCTATAAGACCTATTCTTGAGAAAACTCCATATGAGCTTTGGCATGGAAAAACTCCATCTGTTAAATATTTTAGAGCCTTTGGTAGTAAGTGCTTTATTATCAACACTAAGGATAACTTAGGAAAATTCGATTCCAAATCCGACCTTGGAATTTTTCTTGGTTATTCACTTTCCAGTAAAGCATATAGAGTATTCAATAGGAGAACTCTAGTGGTAGAAGAATCAGTTCATGTCAACTTTGATGAATCCCCTCAGCCCACAATCAATGTGGATGAGGATGATATTTTGGATAATCAACTGGATTCTCTTTCTTTAGAAAAGCCTAATGACCCTCATCAAGTAGAAAAACCTTTAGAACTTTCCTCTACTTCCCTAGATATTGTTCCTGTCAAGGATGAAAATCCTGCTCTTCCAAGAGATTGGAAGTATATAAGAAACCATCCAATAGATAAAGTCTTAGGTGATCCTTCTTTAGGAGTTAAGACTAGATCCTCTCTTAGGAATATTTGTGCCAATGTGGCATTTATTTCTCAGATAGAGCCTAAAAAATTTGAGCAAGCCGAATTGGATGAAAATTGAATTTTAGCTATGCAAGAAGAGCTAAATCAATTTGAAAGGAGCAAGGTATGGGAACTTGTTCCACGGCCTAAGGATCATCCCATTATTGGAACTAAATGGGTTTATAAGAACAAATTGGATGAAAATGGGATTGTTGTGAGAAACAAGGCTAGACTAGTTGCTAAGGGATACTCTCAAGAAGATGGTATTAATTTTGAGGAATCTTTTGCCCATGTAGCTAGATTAGAGTCAATTAGGATGCTCCTTGCTTTTGCTTGCTACAAAAACTTCACACTCTTTCAAATAGATGTAAAGAGTGCATTCTTAAATGGTTTTATTACAGAAGAAGTTTATGTTGAGCAACCTTTAGGTTTTGAAGCTTTTGACAAACCCGACCATGTCTATAAATTAAGGAAAGCTCTCTATGGTCTTAAACAGGCTCCTAGAGCTTGGTATGATAGGTTGAGGAACTTCCTTGAGGAAAGGAATTTCAAAAAGGGTAACACCGACTCAACTCTATTTACCATGCAAAAGGATAAGGATATTCTGTTAGTTCAAATTTATGTCGATGACATTATTTTTGGATCAACTAATGTCAACATGTGTAATGAGTTTTCCTCCCTCATGCAAAGTGAATTTGAGATGAGTATGATGGGGGAGTTAAAATTCTTCTTAGGATTTCAGATTAGCCAATCTCCTGATGGAATTTTCTTCTGTCAAGAAAAGTACATTAAGGAACTTCTTAAGAAATTTGGTTTAGAATCTGTCAAATCTTCTAGAACTCCCATGAGTACCACAACCAAATTGGACAAAGATGAAAACGGTATAAGTGTGGACATTAAGAATATCGTGGTATGATTGGTTCTTTGTTATATCTGACTGCCAGTAGGCCAGATATACTCTTTAGTGTCTGTCTATGTGCTAGATTCCAAGCTGCCCCTAAAGAATCCCATTTAACTGCTGTAAAAAGGATTTTCAAATATTTGAGTGGGACTTATGATTTAGGATTATGGTATCCAAAGGGCACTTCTTTTAATCTGATTGGATATTCAGATTCTGATTATGCAGGTAGTCTAGTTGATAGAAAAAGCACTAGTGGCACCTGTCAGTTCTTAGGTGAATCTTTAGTCTCCTGGTATTCTAAGAAACAGAATTATGTTGCATTATCAACTGCTGAGAGTGAATATATTGCTGCTGGCAGTTGCTGTGCACAAATGCTTTGGATGAAACAAACTCTAGAAGACTATAATTTGTTCTATGATAGGATTCCTATTCGGTGTGACAACACCAGTGCAATCAACATTTCTAAGAATCCAATTCAGCATTCTAGAACTAAGCATATAGAGGTCAGATATCACTTTATAAGAGATTATGTTCAAAAAGTTGATATTTCCTTAGAATTTGTTAATTCTGTTGATCAATTAGCTGATATCTTTACCAAGCCTTTGGATGAAAAGACCTTCAATAATATTAGAATAAGGCTAGGTCTCATTCGGTTTGAGAAAAACTAAGGTTATTTCTCTGTTGGTGAATCTTGTGTAATAGAGATGTTTTTTTGGTTGTGAGGGCATCGATAGATGCAATGTGTTCCAATAGGCATCGGAAGATGCATTTCTATCGGTAGGAATCGGAAGATGTATTCTTTATCTGCCGACACGTGTGATCCATCGGGTTAATCGGTTTTACACGTGTGTCTTCATCTCGTCGGGCGATGCCCTATTCTCTTTTAAACTCTGTTTCTTCTCAAAGACGCTTCACATTTCGCGCTCTTTCTGAAAACCCCTGCCCTACCAGTTCTCTCTCTCTCTCGAGTCCTATTCCTCCAATGGATTTTCAAGATTCATCTTCTCGCGCTGCTAAGGAACCTGCCAAGAAAAAAGCCAAAGCTTCAGCTCGTCCTCCACGAGAGATTCCTCGTGCCAAAGAGTGGCCATCTCTTTTCTTTCTCTCTAAGGCTGCTGAGTTAAGGTTCCATGACGACTATAGGTACAAATCTCTAATTCCCAGTCGTGGGATTTACTTTGATGACTTAGTTGGCATGGACATTATAGAACCCTTGAAGGATCTTGGTGTAGGATCTGTATTGTCTAAGAGGGGGGTGAATTAGACTTTTTAATTTTAATTACGAATCACCCTAATTTCTCCCTTGATTAAACTATTAGTTTTAACGCAAGTAATCAAATTATGTAAACAGAGAGAGAGAGAAATACGGCACCAGTATTTTTACGTGGTTCGGCCAAACTGCCTACGTCCACGCTCCAAGGCTCACTCTTTGAAGATCCTTACCCTTCTCCTCACGAGAAAACACAGATCGGGATTTCGGGCTCCGATCAACTGCCTTTACAGATCTGGATTGAACTTCACGGGCGTCAATCCACTGCCTTTTACAAATGATTTGAGGTTGTAAAGTTAAGTACAGACTACACTCTCACAGTAATTGAATCTCAAGTTAGGATTGAGAGATGTAGAGAAAATACAGAGTATTATCACTTTCGCAGCTTAGGGCTCAGTATTCAAATTTGCAAAAGTTGTTCCTTCGTGCTCTAAGCTCGACTTAAATACTCTGTCTTTAAATCGGCTTGGCTTCAATGCTCCTTATCCAATAATAGAAGTTTAGTTACCGTTGGAGCAGCTTTCGTACAAGTTCAGGTAGCCGTTGTCGTTTGTAGTTGTAAGTCGTCGTCGCCATAAATGTTCTGAAGTTAAAGCTTGAAAACGACTTCACTGTAGCTTCGCGGTTTATTTGAATTCTGGCGGAAGACAAAGCTGAGTTAGTCTTGAACCGCCATCGGATGATGAAGTTTTAAACGCTTGAACCGGCATCGGATGATGAAGCTTGAAATGCTTGAACCGGCATTGGATGATTAAATCTTAGACGTCTTCCGCCTTTGTCGTTTAGTGACCAGAATAGGATTTCGTTGGAGTCATCCGCCTTGTCGTTTAGCGAGCGTAGGACTTCATCGTGTTGGCTCATCCGCCTTGTCGTTTAGTGAGCGGTGGATCTCTTTATTTTCTCTCATCCGCCTTTGTCGTTTAGTGGCCGGAAGAGTAATTTGGTTTACTCATCCGCCTTTGTCGTTTAGTGGCCGGAAGAGTAATTTGGTTTACTCATCCGCCTTTGTCGTTTAGTGGCCGAAAGACTGATTTTTGTAAACGACTCCGCTCTTGTCGTTTTGTGACCGGTGGATTGATTATTTTGTTTAACACATTTCAGCCCTGTACACTTAATCACATGCATTAAATACTAAAATACCCTTACCAAGGGCATTTCCAACATATTAAAATCATATGCATAATTTATAATTCTTATTCAATAAACATATTCAAAATACCAAGCTAATCATATAAATACATCATCAAAAACAATTTAGACTTAAACATCATTTAAGTCAACAATCTCCCCCTTTTTGATGATGACAACCTATCAAAATTTGATTAAGTATAACTCCCCCATAATCTAAGCTCCCCCATAGCAGATGCATATATACCAGAAACAAACATGGAGCATACTAGAGTTTTCATATCCAGAGATTGCCAAAATATGCATACATACAAAAATCATAGCAACTAAGTCTATACGCATGCATATCCATCATCAAATATATTTCTCCCCCATTGACATTATCAAAAATAAACAGAGAAATACAGCAGAAGTATGGCGTTCAACAAAAAAATGGATATAGATAAAACAAGATTATCTCCTATGAATCTAAAAATGTCTTCCAAAAGGCATGGACAGCCCAAGAAGGCAATGTTAGGGGAGGATTGAAAAAGGCATCCACTCGAGCTTGAAGTGAAGCAAGATCAAGAGGTAGAGGTTCCTGATAGATCACCAAGTCCGTACAGGTATTAGCAATGGGAGAAGGTTCTGGAGAAGCCACTAGATCCTGACTTGGAGAAGGCTCGATTGGAGGAGCAGCAGGAGATGGAGGCACTACCAGAGAAGCAATAGGAGATGTATCCATTGGACTGGAGGGCTCGAAGGATGGCTCCTGTACAGAAAGAGCAGCAGGGGTAGAGAATGCCAGTTCAGACTCCTGTAGATCCAAAGGCATCACTCGAGAATCTGCAACAGCCTCAGGTCGAAAAACGGGAGGGAGAAAATCTGCATCACACGGCTCAGAGGAATGCGGAGGAGGTGGAGACCGGGCAGGTTGAAGAGCTGCAATGTGAGACTGAAGAGACTGGAAGGTCCGAGTAAAAAGTGTATGGTTTAGAGTCATGGTTTGACCCAGTTTAGCTAATTCCACACCAACATCCAGTTTGAGCTGTTTGATCTTCTCATCCATCGTGAGGCCCAAGTCCAATGCAAGCTGGGCTAGCTTACTATCAATAGAAGTTTCAATCTGAGTGGGAAGGGAGCTAAAGGCTGTCCCGAGACTGTCAATGCCGGACTGCATTAGATTGAACTGCCCTTCAGTCATGACGAAGCGTCTCTGATATGTTTTTGGGGTGGCAGAAAGAGTTGGCGGAGTTGGAACAGATGGTTGGACGGGAGGAGGCAAGGAAGGAACCAAAACAGATGGTAGAGGGGCAGAGGGAAAAACAGGAGATATAGGGGCATGGGCAGTCTCATCTTCATCATCCGGATCAGACTCCTCTGCCAGGATAAGTTTTCGTTTCCCCCTTTGAACAACCGCTGCCTGAGCAGTTTCCATATTGTCTGCAGGCAGAGGATGCACAATTGAGGCAGGTGGAGACAAAGTGGGTAATGTGGATTGAACTGGAGGGCCATGTTTTATGATAGAAGAAATTACTCGAAACACTGGAGAGATGGAGGGAAGAGCAGGTTGAGAAGGCAGTAGGAGAGAAGGTGGAGGGGAAGTAGGAGAAGGAATGCTAGGTGCAGAAGGAGCAGAAATAGCCTCAAAGGGATGTGCTGAAGCTAATGAAACAGGTTGTCTAGGCTTTGGAGGAGGGGGCAGTACACGAGGTACTTTTGAAGAAGGAGGAGACTCAAAGAGAGTAGGAATCTCGGAATCACCAGCACCCTCTTGAATTGAGGACTCATCAACCAATTCAAGTTTCCTTTTCCCTTTTCTGGTTACGGCTGCTTGAGCTAACCTTTGCTGAGATTGATCCAGATAAAATTCTCCTTTTCTGTTTTTCTTAATCCTCATTCTGTTCAGAGTAGCCTTGGAGTAGTAGTTACCATTTTTGAGACTGGTGAGCTCAGCGTCTTCAGGAAAGCAGATATCATGCTTCTGAAAGATTTTCATCAGAAGCAGGTTGTAGGGAAGAGAAGGAGCTCTGGAGGTGATAGCCTGAATCATCCTTCTCAGGATCAAGAAACCAACATCGAAAGCGGTTTTCTGGTATAAGCTCATTAGGATAAAGACCTCCATAGTACTTACTTCATCATAATGACCCCCTTTAGGAAGGATGTTGTACCCGATCATCTGATGAAAAAGCTTGGCCCTTATGTTCAAGTCCTTGCTCTTTAAGACGTGGGGAGTGATGTTTGGGTCAAGAGCTATGGATTTCAACAGAAGACGACCATCTTCTGTATCAAAAGAAGGGGACTCCTGTCCTGAGGTATAGAATTTGGGACAACCATCTAAGTGAGGGCTTTCCAGAATCTCATTTATCGAAGAGGAGGTAAGAGTTATGTACTTTCCGTATACATAACTTTTGATTATAGATAAATCAGGAGAAAAACTCATGTTGATATAAAACATTCTAATGGCTTCTGCGTAATAGAAAGATTCCACAAAGAATAAGCCTAGAAGTCCTATGTCATTCAAAGGCTCAATGAGATTCAAACCAACTAACTCATCAGCCATAATTCCTCTACTAGGAATCAATTTCTTATATTGAAATTCTTCATGATACCTTATTTCGGCTGCCTGAGTGAGGAAAAAGTACGATGGCCAGCTTATCGAACGAGGGATCACTCGAGGAGGACGAGCAGTGGATTTGGCTTTCATAGCAGCGGGTGCCTTCCCAGTTCTAGAAGAAGATTCCATAGAACGGATTGAAGAAGTTTGCTGAGAGAGAATCTGTAAGAAGGGTAGGGTTTTGGAAAGACGAACTGCGTCTGTCAGAGCAAGATGAAAGAGCGCGAAAGATGAAGCGTCTTTGTAAGAAGAGAAATTTAAATAAGTTAGGGCATCGCCCGATAGAAAGAGACAAACGTGGAAGTCGGATAGAACATGATAGAGCACACGTGTCATCAGATAAGAGAATATATCATCCGATAAGTGAATAGTACATATCCACCGGTGAATAGTAAAGGAACCGGATGATGTGAATAGCCAAAGCAGAAACAGAGATAATAAGCTTATCTTTTCTCATACTTGAGAAGACCTAATCTGATTCTAATACCACAGAAGGTTTTCTCATCTAAAGGCTTTGTGAAGATGTCTGCTAATTGATCTTCGGAATTGACAAACTCTAAAGATATGTCACCTCTTTGAACATGATCACGAATGAAGTGAAATCTGACATCTATGTGTTTTGTTCTAGAATGTTGAATAGGATTTTTAGAAATGTTTATGGCACTGGTGTTATTACACCGAATAGGAATCCTATCATAAAACAGATTGAAATCTTCCAAAGTCTGTTTCATCCATAACATTTGTGCACAACAACTGCCAGCAGCAATATATTCGCTTTCAGCAGTTGACAATGCAACAGAATTCTGCTTCTTAGAATACCAAGATACTAAAGATTCACCTAAGAATTGACAAGTGCCACTAGTGCTTTTTCTATCAATTAGACTACCAGCATAGTCAGAATCTGAATATCTAATTAGATCAAAGGAGGTACCCTTCGGATACCATAATCCTAAATCTTGAGTCCCACTTAGATATTTAAAAATTCTCTTGACAGCATTTAAGTGGGATTCCTTGGGAGCAGCTTGAAACCTAGCACACAGACAAACACTAAAGAGTATATCTGGCCTACTAGGAGTCATATACAACAGAGAACCAATCATACCACGATATTTCTTGATATCCACACTTATACCATTTTCATCCTTGTCCAATTTAGTAGTGGTACTTATGGGAGTTTTAGAGGATTTGACAGAGTCTAACCCAAACTTCTTAAGGAGTTCCTTAATATACTTTTCTTGACAGAAGAAAATTCCATCAGAAGATTAACTAATCTGAAATCCTAAGAAAAACTTTAACTCCCCCATCATACTCATTTCAAATTCACTTTGCATGAGGGAGGAAAACTCATTGCACAAACTGACATTTGTTGATCCAAAAATAATGTCATCGACATAGATTTGAACTAACAAGATGTCTGCATCCTTTTGCATGGTAAATAGAGTTGAATCAGAGTTCCCCTTTTTGAAATTCCTTTCCTCAAGGAAATTCTTCAATCTATCATACCAAGCTCTAGGAGCCTACTTAAGACCATAGAGAGCTTTCCTAAGTTTGTAGATATGGTCGTGTTTATCAAAGGCTTCAAAACCTAAGGGTTGCTCAACAAAAACTTCTTCATTTATTTAACCATTTAAGAATGCACTCTTTACATCCATTTGAAAGAGTGTGAAGTTCTTGTAGCAGGCAAAAGCTAAAAGCATTCTAATTGATTCCAGTCGAGCTACAGGGGCAAAAGATTCCTCAAAATCAATACCCTCTTCCTGAGAGTATCCCTTAGCAACTAGTCTAGCTTTGTTTCTTACAACTACCCCATTTTCATCCAATTTATTCTTATAAACCCATTTTGTTCCAATAATTGGATGATCCTTAGGCCGTGGAACAAGTTCCCATACCTTGCTCCTTTCAAATTGATTTAGCTCTTCTTGCATAGCTAAAATCCAATACTCATCATTCTCGGCCTCTTCAAACTTCTTAGGCTCTATTTGAGAGATAAATGCCACATTGGCACAGAGATTCCTAAGAGAGGATCTAGTCTTAACTCCTAATGAAGGATCACCTAAGACTTCATCTATTGGATGGTTTCTGACATATTTCCAATCTCTAGGGAGAGTAGGATTTTCATCCTGGACAGGAATAATATCTAGGGAAGGTTCTAGAGATTTTTCTACTTGAGCAGGATCACTAGGCTTTTCTAAAGAAAGAGAATCTAGTTGATTATCCAAAGAATCATCCTCATCCATATTGATTGTGGGTTGAGGAGACTCATCAAAGTTAACATGGACAGATTCCTCTACAACTAGAGTTCTCCTATTGAATACTCTATACGCTTTACTGGACAGAGAATAACCAAGAAAAATTCCAATATCAGATTTGGAATCGAATTTTCCTAAGTTATCCTTAGTATTTAGAATGAAGCACTTACTACCAAAAGCTCTAAAATACTTGACAGAAGGAGTTTTTCCACTCCAGAGCTCATATGGAGTTTTCTCTAGAATAGGTCTTATAGAGACCCGATTAAGCACATAACAGGTTGTTGCTACAGCTTCAGCCCAAAAATACTTAGGGAGCGAATTCTCATTGAGCATAGTCCTAGCAAGCTCTTGAAGAGATCTATTTTTCCTCTCAACAACACCATTTTGCTGAGGGGTTCTAGGGGAAGAGAAATTGTGCTCAATTCTATTTTTGAGACACAAGAGTTCGAATCTTTCATTTTCAAATTCTCCACCATGATCACTACGAATAGCAACAATGGAGAGCTCCTTTTCATTTTGAACTCTTTTCCTAAAGCTGGAGAAAGTATCAAATGTCTCATCCTTTGACCTCAGAAAATGAACCCAAGTGAATCTAGAGAAGTCATCAACAATGACAAAAGCATAGAATTTGCCACCTAGGCTGGCTATATTGGAAGGACCGAAAAGGTCCATGTGAAGGAGTTGGAGGGGCTTAGAAGTAGAAATAGAATTTTTAGAAGCAAAAGAACTTTTGATCTGCTTGCCCATTTGACAAGCTTCACAGACTTTATCCTTTTCAAAGGATATCTTAGGGATCCCTCTAACTAGGTTCTCCTTAGTAATCCTAGCTAAGGTATCCATCCCTACGTGTCCTAATCTCCTATGCCAAATCCAGGAATCATGAGAAGAATTGACAGCAAAACATTTTTCGTTCACATGCTCAATAACATCCATGTCAATAATATAGATATTTTCTTTCCTATAGCCAGTGAACAGAGTTTTGTCATTAGATGCATCTTTAATTACACATGAGTTTGATTTAAAGATCACCTCATAACCTTTATCACATAACTGGCTAATACTAAGGAGATTATGCTTTAAACCTTCAACTAATAGAACATTTTCAATAGTAGGATAAAAACTGTTACCTATATTGCCGATGCCAACAATTTTTCCCTTTTGGTTTCCACCAAAAGTGACACTCCCTTTCTTTTTGTTGACAGCAGCAAACATGGTTGAGTCTCCTGTCATATGCCTCGAACATCCACTGTCGAGGTACCACTGGTTCTTTCCAGGAGAGCACTCAACCTCATCCTCGTGTGCCATAAAACATAGATTAGCAACCTCTTCATCTTCCGAGGAGGTATCACTTTCACTATCGTCCCAGGTGGCCTTCATTGCCTTTTTCTTGAATTTCTTGGGAATCTTCTTTGCTTGTGGACAGTCTTCTTTCATATGACCAGGCTTTCCACATCCAAAACAGGTGATTTCCTTCTCCTTGCGAGATTTCTCACCCTTTGGAAATCTCCTGCCTTGCATCCTTTTTCTTTGGAGGAATTTACTGAACCACCTTGTAATGAGGGCTATATCCTCATCATCATCTTCTTCTTCTTCTTCTTCAGACACATCTTGTTTGCTGGATGAGGCTTTAAGAGCAATGTCCTTTTTCCTGCTGATCTCTTTCTCCTTGAGATCTTCCTTTTCATTCGACCTCATTGTGATCTCATGTGTCATGAGAGATCCAATGAGCTCTTCCAGCTTTAAGGTTTTGAGATCCTTTGCTTCCTGAATGGCAGTCACTTTTGGTTGCCATGCTCTAGGTAGGCATCTCAGAAGTTTCCTTACCTGTTCTTCACCTGAGTAAACCTTACCAAGAGCTTTAAGACCATTAGTGATGTTAGTAAATCGAGTAAACATAGAACTAATGGTTTCTCCTTTTTCCATGGAAAACAGTTCATATTCATGAACTAACATGCTCAATTTACTCTCTTTCACCTGGTTTGTGCCCTCGTGTGTGACTTCTAATAGATGCCAGATCTCTTGGGCACTCTCACATCCTTGTACTCTATTGAATTCATCTCTATTTAAAGCACAGTACAAGGTGTTTATTGCCTTGGCATTCAGGCTCAGGTTCTTCTTATCTGTATCATTTAGTTCATGTGAAGCTTTGGGAATCCTAATACCATTTTCTGTTTTAAAGGCTATGTATGAACCATTTTCTATATTGTTCCATATGTCATAGTCCATAGCCTGAACATAAATTCTCATTCTAGATTTTCAATACACATAATCATTACCATCGAAGAATGGAGGTCTGGTGGTAGACTGACCTTCCATTTGTGTGGAGTGTGTGTTGAATGCCATTTTAGATATCACAAAGTTTACTAGATAAACTACTTAGATAATATTAAACCTTGCTCTGATACCAATTGTAGGATCGGTATTGTCTAAGAGGGGGGTGAATTAGACTTTTTAATTTTAATTACGAGTCACCCTAATTTCTCCCTTGATTAAACTATTAGTTTTAACGCAAGTAATCAAATTATGTAAACAGAGAGAGAGAGAAATACGGCACTAGTATTTTTACGTGGTTCGGCCAAACTGCCTACGTCCACGCTCCAAGGCTCACTCCTTGAAGATCCTTACCCTTCTCCTCACGAGAAAACACAGATCGGGATTTCGGGCTCCGATCAACTGCCTTTACAGATCTGGATTGAACTTCACGGGCGTCAATCCACTGCCTTTTACAAATGATTTGAGGTTGTAAAGTTAAGTACAGACTACACTCTCACAGTAATTGAATCTCAAGTTAGGATTGAGAGATGTAGAGAAAATACAGAGTATTATCACTTTCGCACTTAGGGCACAGTATTCAAATTTGCAAAAGTTGTTCATTCGTGCTCTAAGCTCGACTTAAATACTCTGTCTTTAAATCGGCTTGGCTTCAATGCTCCTTATCCAATAATAGAAGTTTAGTTACCGTTGGAGCAGCTTTCGTACAAGTTCAGGTAGCCGTTGCCGTTTGTAGTTGTAAGTCGTCGTCGCCATAAATGTTCTGAAGTTAAAGCTTGAAAACGACTTCACTGTAGCTTCGCGGTTTATTTGAATTCTGGCGGAAGACAAAGCTGAGTTAGTCTTGAACCGCCATCGGATGATGAAGTTTTAAACGCTTGAACCGGCATCGGATGATGAAGCTTGAAACGCTTGAACCGGCATTGGATGATTAAATCTTAGACGTCTTCCGCCTTTGTCGTTTAGTGACCGGAAGAGGATTTCGTTGGAGTCATCCGCCTTGTCGTTTAGCGAGCGTAGGACTTCATCGTGTTGGCTCATCCGCCTTGTCGTTTAGTGAGCGGTGGATCTCTTTATTTTCTCTCATCCGCCTTTGTCGTTTAGTGGCCGGAAGAGTAATTTGGTTTACTCATCCGCCTTTGTCGTTTAGTGGCCGGAAGACTGATTCTTGTATACGACTCCGCTCTTGTCGTTTTATGACCGGTGGATTGATTTTTGTAAACGACTCCGCTCTTGTCGTTTTGTGACCGGTGGATTGATTATTTTGTTTAACACATTTCAGCCCTGTACACTTAATCACATGCATTAAATACTAAAATACCCTTACCAAGGGCATTTCCAACATATTAAAATCATATGCATAATTTATAATTCTTATTCAATAAACATATTCAAAATACCAAGCTAATCATATAAATACATCATCAAAAACAATTTAGACTTAAACATCATTTAAGTCAACACTTGGGTTATTAGGATTATTTGAAGTAGAATCGTACTATTACCCGGAAGCCATCCGAATGTTTTATGCTAATATGAGTTTTACTTCTGATTTCTCTATTATAAAGAGCTATGTGTATAGCAAGCATATAGAGATTACTCCCCAGTTTATTAATGGTCTTCTGGAGTGCTCCCATTTAGATAGCTGCACCTATAAGTATGTATCTGGCACTGAGCCTCCTTTCCTTGGAACCTCTAATGGTGAAAGCTTTCTTCGGCTTATAGTGCTTGATCCAAATCATACTTCTGATCCTCTTAAGGGCAAACACCTGACCGCAAGGGCCAGATTATTTCACCAGATGATAGGGTACAATATTGTCCCTAAGGGTGGTCATCATGACGAAGTGAGTGCAATGGAGCTGTTTGTTCTGTTTGCACTTTACAACAAGACCCCCTTCAATCTTGGTTACGTTGTGGTTCGAAGGATGATTCAGGCAGTAACATCCAGGGCTACCTCCTTTCCTTATAATCTGCTGCTCATGAAGATTTTTATGCATCTTGAAGTTGTCTTTCCAGAGGATGAAGACCCCTTTCGTCTTCAACCCACAAGTTTCTATTCCAAAACCACCTTGAACAAAATGGGCATAAAGAGAACAAGGACAGGGGAGCTTGTTGTGAATGCTCCTAAGGGAAATACTGCTAAGGCAGCAGTTGCCAAAAAGGGGAAGAGAAAACTTAGCCTGCTAGAGGAGTCCACTGCTGAAGGAGGGGATGACTCTGAGATACCAGCATTTAATAATTCCCCTTCTCAATCTCAGGCTTCTAGTTTCCAACCTCCTCTTGTGCGAAGGCGTCCAGCCCCTTTCTCACGGGCACTTATTTCAGAGGCAATCTCTACTCCCACCTCAGTGCCCCTACCCCTTCCAAAGAATCCTCCATCTCCTCCACCTGCTCTTCCTTTACCTGCTCTGTTTCCTCCAGCTCCTCCCTCTCCAGTTCAACAGACTAGGTCTCCTCCATCTCCAGTCCACCAAACTATATCTGCTCCTTCTCCAGCTTCCCAACCAGTTCAACCACCTCCTCCACTACAAACACCTCCTCCTGTCAAATCTGCTCCTCTAGTCCTACCAGCCCCTCCTGTCCACATCTCCTCACCAATTCCATCAGCACCTCCTGCCACTCCTCTAACCTATCAGAGGAGATTTTTGTTGGATGAGACTCGGTATAATGAGCTGAAAACCTCTATTGACCGCATTGAGACAGCTCTCAGTTCCATTGAAAGTAGGATTGAACAGTCTCTTGATGCCAAGCTAGCCAAGAATCAAAAAGACATACGCACAGATTTAGATACCGGTCTTGGTTTGTTGTCTCAGAAACTGGATGCTGATAGGCGCAGTGTAGCCAGGGAACTTGAGTCACTCAAATCCTTAATTGACAATCTGCATCCCGAACCAAAACCTGAACCATCTAGCTCTGTCAGTGTTCCAGAGGCCTGCTTTGAAGATTGGTTTCTTCCTCTTTCCAGGCCTGCAGTTACTGACGATATGCACTTCATGTCACTGGATCTTCAAGATGCTGAATTTGCTTTCTCTCCTCCTGATGCGTCTACTGCTGGTCTTTCTGTCGAGCCTCCTCCATGTATGGACATGGTGGTGTATCAAGGTCCCTCTACCTCTGTTGCTCCTCAGCCAGAGCTTACTCCATGCCAGGATTTAGTGCTTTATCAACCATCTATCCCTCTTGATATTCATTCTCTTCGTGCCCTTGTAGATGCATATTTTCATTCAAACCTTGAAGTACCTGCTTGGATTAGCCAAGCTTTCTGGAATCATTTTGTCTCTTTCTTTAAATAGATGTTTTTTGTTTGTAAACAATTGGTACACAATTTTATTAATTTCTACGTACATTTTACTGATGTTTCTACTCTGTGTGATGAATGCCTTGGTTCTGTTTGTCTCTCTGTTTGTTTTTGATAATGTCAATGGGGGAGAATAGTATAAATATATTTGATCATTGATTTATGTTTTGTGGTTGTTGTGTGTTTTTGAAACTCTGGTATGCTCTGTGTTTCTTTCTGGAAAATATGCTTTTACAATGGGGGAGCTAAGATTATGGGGGAGAGTAGTGGTTAATCAAATTTTATACTCATAATTTGTCATCATCAAAAAGGGGGAGATTGTTGACTTAAATGTTGGTTAAGTCTAAATATGTTTTTGATGATGTGTTTGTATGGTTAATATTGTAATTTGATTATGTTTGTTTAGTGAGAATAACGAATTATTCAGTTGATTCAATCTGTTGGAAATGCCCTTGGAAAGAGTATTTTATTATTCTAACAATCGGGTTAAGTGTACAGGGCTAAATAGTTTATACAGGGCTGAAAAATTGATAAACAAAGACAACACATGCCGATCGCTTGACGTCAAAAGGCTACATTGCTCCTACCGATGGAATAGTCAAGCTACTCATACCGATGGCATTTTTGAAGTTGCACATACCGATAATGGTTCAGCGCTAATGCTTGTGCCGATAGAGTTCAAGTTGCATCTGCCGATAGCGTCAAGGCGTGCATCTGCCGATGGCGTTTGAAGCTGCACCTGCCGATGGCTTTCAAGCTACACCTGCCGATGGCTTTCAAGCTGCATCTGCCGATGGCTTACAAGCTGCATCTGCCGATGGAGTACAAGTTGCATCTGCCGATGGAGTACAAGTTGCATCTACCGATGGAATTCAAAGCATGCATCTGCCGATTGAATTCAAAGCTTGCTTCTGCCGATGACTTATCATGTTGCATCTACTGATGGCGTTTTGAAGATACTCATGCCGATAGCTGTTTTAAAGCTGCTTCTACCGATGATCTTCCGCCTGAATTCAAAATAGCCGCGAAGCTACAGTGACGTCGTTTTCAGCATTAACTCCAGAACTTTAATGGCGACGACGACTTGCAACTACAGACGGCAACGGCTACCTGATCTAGTACGGATGCTTCCCAACGGTAATATTTTCCATTTGAAGAAAGAAGCATTCAATTCTGAGCTAAAAAAAAATAAGACAGAGTATTTAAGCTGAGGTTAGAGCACGAAGACACAACTTTTTGCGAAAATTCATTGTTGAGCCCTAACTTGAAATTATTCATACTATGTAATTCTATCTACATCTCTCCTTTCCAAAACTTGAGATTCTGTTTTGAGAGTTCGTTGATTATTGTAATCTGTGATTCAAATCTGAAAACCCTTTAAGGCAGTGGATTGACACCCGTAAAGTTCAATCCAGGATTGTGTAAGGCTGTGGATCGAAGCCCGTAAAGTTCGATCAGCATTTCTCGTTGAGGAGAAGTAAGCAATCTTCAAGGGGGAGCCTTGGAGCGTGGACGTAGGCAATTTGGCCGAACCACGTTAAAAACTGTGGTGTCGAATTTTCTCTCACTCTCTTTACTTTATTTGATTGTATGCTATTAGTCTATAAGCTTTATTCAAGAGAGAAATTGATTTAGAAAATTAAGTTAATTTAAAAAGTCTAATTCCTCTCTTTTTTATTTCAGATCGCACCATCTTTATACTAGGAACGGAGCTACTCAGCTAGTCGATTTCTAGGATGACCTATGATTAACGAACGTTTAGGATTTTTCTTTAACTACTTTAATTATCAGTTTTAGGGAAAAGTTTAAAGGAAAGAATCTCGTATTGCTATGATCCAGGTAAGTGAATGTGTTAAGATTTCCCGGCCACTAGGGCCCACACACCGCAAGGGTATTAGGAAATCACTGAAATGTTAACTTGTTGACTATGATTTGTTTTTCCAACGCATGATAGTTGTGTAAGTAAGTGTAACAGTTACAGATGTTCCTACTTGTCCTTATGTTGACTTTTCTCTGTGAACCGCATGTCTAATGTATTATGCCCCCGTTATGATTATTAGAGAAATTAAAAGTAAATGTAACCATAATTAAGTGCAGAACTGGAAGACTATCTATTTATGACTCGGAAATTCTCCACGGTGGAGGCCGCCGAGTAATGATATGTATGACTCGCGAATCTCCCACTGGTGGAGCCGGTTAATGATATGTATTGCTCGCGAATTCTCCCACTAGGGGTAGGCGAGTGATTTCAGATTGCCGCGATAGGCAAATGATTATGTAACGCGCCGCGATAGGCAAATGACTATGTAAGACCCCAGTCTTCCCTCCCTCGTTCCCTGCCTAATCATGTCAATGTAAGGATAAAAGATGAACATGAATGAAGAATGGTTTATGAACTTGTGTTCCCTTTAAATGGGTACCTCATGTATATCTGTCGCATGCATTCCTTACTAAGCATTAGGCTTATAGTTAAAAAACCTTATGTGTTAGGTGAAGAGTTCAGGTGAGGTGTTTATGTTCAAACCGAGGATGCTTAAGGTTGGTTCTGAGGATGCTCAAGGTGACAGTCGGGACTGGAGAGGCGATTTATGACCCCTGGTTAAGACTCTTATGTTTACAAGTATTTAAAGAATATGGTATTTAA
>CM039515.1:12213523-12363683 GCA_022432975.1 Begonia masoniana
ATAAGCGATACGAGAAACGATAGCAGATGTGATCCGAAAAATACGTAGAATATTTTTCCACTGCCATAAAGTTAGAACGGCAAGAAGTAAGAGAAATATGAACACCGAAAATTTTACGTGAAAACCTAAATAGGGAAAAAAAAAAAAAAAAAAAAAAAAAAAAAAAAAAAAAAAAAAAAAAAAAAAAAAAAAAAAAAAAAAAAAAAAAAAAAAAAAAAAAAAAAAAAAAAAAAAAAAAAAAAAAAAAAAAAAAAAAAAAAAAAAAAAAAAAAAAAAAAAAAAAAAAAAAAAAAAAAAAAAAAAAAAAAAAAAAAAAAAAAAAAAAAAAAAAAAAAAAAAAAAAAAAAATAAGCGATACGAGAAACGATAGCAGATGTGATCCGAAAAATACGTAGAATATTTTTCCACTGCCATAAAGTTAAACGGCCAAGAAGTAAGAGAAATATGAACACCGAAAATTTTACGTGAAAACCTAAATAGGGAAAAAACCACGGGAACCGAGTCCAGAAAGAGCTCACTATGAAAAATAGGATTTACAATATTTTCTAGATATCGAATATCCTATAAAATATTCACTAAGAGAAATCACCACTCTTACTGTACTCAAACGTACCACACCTATTTTTCTCTCAGACTCTTTCTTTTCTCTCCCTCCAAAAATAATCCTCGCTATATTTATTTCTTCTTCACTCAAAAGTGATTTTCTCCGTCTCTCTTGGATAGAAGATTTCACTTCACTGATGTTTTTTTTTTTTTTTTTTTTTTTTTTTTTTTTTTTTTTTTTTCATCTGCTAGAGTGAGATGCAAAATGGTCATTGCATCCTCGTCAGCTTTGTTCTATTTCTCGTCTTCAACATTTGTCGGCCTGTCGCCGATGGCTATAGCACAACCATCTCTCCGCAATAGCGCCTTCATTTTTAATTTCCACAAAGTGAAATTATTTTCGTTGAATTTTTCAATTTCGATCTTTCCCGCCATAATAACCTCTAAAAAAATTTTCTGATGTGGAAGATCAGTTTAAAAATCACAACCACAGAGCATATTAAATTTAAAGAAGTTGCCCGGGCTCTGATACCACTTGTTGGGAAAAATAATGAAAGAAAACCGACGGGAACCCCACTTAAATAAGCGATACGAGAAACGATAGCAGATGTGATCCGAAAAATACGTAGAATATTTTTCCACTGCCGTAAAGTTATAACGGCCAAGAAGTAAGAGAAATATGAACACCGAAAATTTTACGTGAAAACCTAAATAGGGAAAAAACCACGGGAACCGAGTCCAGAAAGAGCTCACTATGAAAAATAGGATTTACAATATTTTTCTAGATATCGAATATCCTATAAAATATTCACTAAGAGAAATCACCACTCTTACTGTACTCAAACGTACCACACCTATTTTTCTCTCAGACTCTTTCTTTTCTCTCCCTCCAAAAATAATCCTCGCTATATTTCTCTTCTTCTTCACTCAAAAGTGATTTTCTCCGTCTCTCTTGGATAGAAGATTTCACTTCACTGATGTTTTTTGGATGGATTTCGAAGCTCCTTCAGGCCTCTATTTATAGAGTCTCTGAAGGAACACATTCCTTAAAATAAGGAATGTAAACAGCCGCAATTGAAGACGCCGAATTTCATTTTCAACATCTCATTAAATGAGATGTTTGTTGTAGGCACTAAAAGAACCTCTTTCAGTTCTTCTCTCCATTTAATTTCAATGAGAAATTAAATGAGGAGGTCCCTCATCATAAAAAAGGGACCTCACAAACTGTTCTAGTGTTCCCGAATTGAAGATGCCAAGGAAATTGTTCATCTTGGAAAGACGAACAACTATCGCCTGTACAGGCTGACTCTGCCTTCAGTCAAGTAAGAGATTTGTTTTTTCTGCATTGTTGTGAAATCTGAATCCTAGATGCTTTGACTTAACTTGATTTCATATCTGCCAATTTCTATGGGTTTGATAGTCATCCATAGTTCTTTGTTTTTGGAAGTTTTTCAATAAGAAAAGGCCAATTTAAAGAGGAAGAGATTGTGGGGTTTAGATGCTTAGATACACCCCTATAATAACCCAAAACATGTCATAAGATAATCCTTAATTTTGTCTAGAAGTAGGAACCTAATCCAAGATGTCAGGCTAGCCAGCTCAATCCGGTTAACCAACATGTATTGTGATGTTTTGTTGTCTGTTTTTGATCTTCTTTTGCAGCAAAGAAACTATCTCTAATTATTCTCTCATTCATCACTTATCATAAGTGTGGAGGCTCAAACTTCATAATCATATTACATTTATACTCTTATTTTATTCTTTAAACATACTTGTTGACATGATAAATAATTATTAGTGCAATTATTAATTGAACAAAATAAAATAAGAGAATAAATGCAACATAACTTCAAACTGAATTATTCTTTTGGAGCCTCTAAGGTCGAATGCTTGGGTTGGAAAGCGACGATTTGATTTGATTTATGATATCTAATTATCTATACTAGGCTTCGCAACTCTTGCAAAATTAAATTATTTCTCAATGAACTCCATTAATTATGTTCGAACTAACTTCAATGAATATCTAAGTGGATTGATTATTATGTTCATTATGTTGTCTCATGATTAGACCTCTTAACGAATTTTCGACCTTAGATTCTTAACCTCAACTACATTTCGTCAATCTCCACGTCGATTTATTTTCGAATTTTGTTGTCAATTCTCTTTCTTCTAAGATTTTGCCTTAATCGTCGAACACTCAGTCTGGGTTTAACAGTATAATAACGAAGAAAAGTTGACTTATTAACATATGATAATTTAATATTTATTTTGTTAAGAAATATATTTTAAAGTTTGTTTTGTAACTAACTCACCAAATCACTCTTTATTTTTTTTTGGAGAGTGATAATTTTTGAAAGCCAAGGATAAAAAATTAGGGTAATATATGCGAACTCATTTGCCGTATAATAAAGCGTAAAAAATACTTTGAATTTAAGGTTTGATAAGCTCATTTGCTTGACTGTTTCAATGGAAGAATAACATAATCAATGGTTTGGTTCTTTATAACTTTATAATTACAATAAAAAATAAAAAATTGTATATTTATTAATTGTTTCTGGGATTCAAAACTATTTTCTTTGAAATCGAGAGCATGAAAAATTGATTAAATTATTTTTAAGGATTATGATATAAATTTGTACGACTGAAACTGGCTGAGCCAGAGCCACCCTCTTCGTTTACTAAATCCACACCGGGAAAGAGCAAATACTTGAGATCCTCCATTTCTATGTCTATAAACATTATAGGGAAATTACTAAATTCAACCACGAAGTTTCGGTTTTTTTCGATTTCAACCATAAACAATTTTTTTTAACAATTCAAACCGTAACGTATTGAAAATCTACCAAAAACAACAACGCCGGACGGACGCTAAAAAACACCGTCCGTCTGGGTTACTGTTCACGTGAACAGTGCGCACGGACGGTAAAAATCACGTCCGTCCGGGTCACTGTTCACGTGAACAGTGACCTGTTTAAGTTTATTTTTCTCCGTTTTATAAATTAATTTTTAAAAAATACTAAACGATATTGGATTTACTTAAACTTTTTATCACATATTCCCAACGTTATGAGAAGATAATCGGAAAAGTTTCGTGATTTTCTAACACTTGTACGATTTATTATAATTTTAGTGAATTATTTTATAAAACATACGTAAATAAATTATAATAAATCATATAAGTATTGTAAAATCACGAAACTTTTCCGATTATCTTTCCATAACGTTGGAAATATGTGATAAAAAATTTAAGTAAATCTAATATTTTTTAGTATTTTTTAAAAATTAATTTATAAAACAGAGAAAAACAAACGTAAATAGGTCACTGTTCACGTGAACAGTGACCAGGACGGACGGGATTTTTACCGTCCGTCCCTACTAGTGACCCGGACGGACGGTAAAAATCTCATCCGTCCTGGTCACTGTTCACGTGAACAGTGACCTATTTACGTTTGTTTTTCTCCGTTTTATAAATTAATTTTTAAAAAATACTAAACGATATTAGATTTACTTAAACTTTTTATAACATATTCACCAAGTTACGAGAAGATAATCTGAAAATTTTCGTGAGTTTCTAACACTTATACGATTTATTATAATTTTAGTGAATTATTTTATAAAACATACGTAAAAAAATTATAATAAATCCTATAAGTATTTTAAAATCACGAAACTTTTTCGATTATCTTCTCATAACGTTGGGAATATGTGATAAAAATTTTAAGTAAATCCAATATCGTTTAGTATTTTTTAAAAATTAATTTATAAAACGGAGAAAAATAAACTTAAACAGGTCACTGTTCACGTGAACAGTGACCCAGACGGGATTTTTACCATCCGTCCGCACTGTTCACGTGAACAGTAACCCGGATGGACGGTGTTTTTTAGCGTCCGTCCGGCGTAGTTGTTTTTGACAGATTTTCGATACATTACGGTTTGAATTGTTAAAAAAAAATTGTTTGTGGTTGAAATCGAAAAAAACCGAAACTCCGTGGTTGAATTTGGTAATTTCCCAACATTATATTTGTCAAAGCTCGAGTTGTTGACTCGGCCGTGTTGATTTCATGTAGGGGTGGGCACGGGCCGGTTCGGTCCGGTCCCGAGCCCGGACCGAACCGGCCCGAACAAGTTCGGGATTTTTTTTCTCGGAACCTGGACCGGTCCGGTGCGGGACCAAGACCGAACCTGGACCGCACCCGAAATTCCGGTCCGGTCCCGGTCCGGTCCCGGTTCCGCCCGGCGTCATTTCATTAACAATTAACAATTAACAATTAACAATTAACAATTAACAATTAACAATTAACAATTAACAATTAACAATTAACAATTAACAATTAACAATTAACAATTAACAATTAACAATTAACAATTAACAATTAACAATTAACAATTAACAATTAACAATTAACAATTAACAATTAACAATTAACAATTAACAATTAACAATTAACAATTAACAATTAACAATTAACAATTAACAATTAACAATTAACAATTAACAATTAACAATTAACAATTAACAATTAACAATTAACAATTAACAATTAACAATTAACAATTAACAATTAACAATTAACAATTAACAATTAACAATTAACAATTAACAATTAACAATTAACAATTAACAATTAACAATTAACAATTAACAATTAACAATTAACAATTAACAATTAACAATTAACAATTAACAATTAACAATTAACAATTAACAATTAACAATTAACAATTAACAATTAACAATTAACAATTAACAATTAACAATTAACAATTAACAATTAACAATTAACAATTAACAATTAACAATTAACAATTAACAATTAACAATTAACAATTAACAATTAACAATTAACAATTAACAATTAACAATTAACAATTAACAATTAACAATTAACAATTAACAATTAACAATTAACAATTAACAATTAACAATTAACAATTAACAATTAACAATTAACAATTAACAATTAACAATTAACAATTAACAATTAACAATTAACAATTAACAATTAACAATTAACAATTAACAATTAACAATTAACAATTAACAATTAACAATTAACAATTAACAATTAACAATTAACAATTAACAATTAACAATTAACAATTAACAATTAACAATTAACAATTAACAATTAACAATTAACAATTAACAATTAACAATTAACAATTAACAATTAACAATTAACAATTAACAATTAACAATTAACAATTAACAATTAACAATTAACAATTAACAATTAACAATTAACAATTAACAATTAACAATTAACAATTAACAATTAACAATTAACAATTAACAATTAACAATTAACAATTAACAATTAACAATTAACAATTAACAATTAACAATTAACAATTAACAATTAACAATTAACAATTAACAATTAACAATTAACAATTAACAATTAACAATTAACAATTAACAATTAACAATTAACAATTAACAATTAACAATTAACAATTAACAATTAACAATTAACAATTAACAATTAACAATTAACAATTAACAATTAACAATTAACAATTAACAATTAACAATTAACAATTAACAATTAACAATTAACAATTAACAATTAACAATTAACAATTAACAATTAACAATTAACAATTAACAATTAACAATTAACAATTAACAATTAACAATTAACAATTAACAATTAACAATTAACAATTAACAATTAACAATTAACAATTAACAATTAACAATTAACAATTAACAATTAACAATTAACAATTAACAATTAACAATTAACAATTAACAATTAACAATTAACAATTAACAATTAACAATTAACAATTAACAATTAACAATTAACAATTAACAATTAACAATTAACAATTAACAATTAACAATTAACAATTAACAATTAACAATTAACAATTAACAATTAACAATTAACAATTAACAATTAACAATTAACAATTAACAATTAACAATTAACAATTAACAATTAACAATTAACAATTAACAATTAACAATTAACAATTAACAATTAACAATTAACAATTAACAATTAACAATTAACAATTAACAATTAACAATTAACAATTAACAATTAACAATTAACAATTAACAATTAACAATTAACAATTAACAATTAACAATTAACAATTAACAATTAACAATTAACAATTAACAATTAACAATTAACAATTAACAATTAACAATTAACAATTAACAATTAACAATTAACAATTAACAATTAACAATTAACAATTAACAATTAACAATTAACAATTAACAATTAACAATTAACAATTAACAATTAACAATTAACAATTAACAATTAACAATTAACAATTAACAATTAACAATTAACAATTAACAATTAACAATTAACAATTAACAATTAACAATTAACAATTAACAATTAACAATTAACAATTAACAATTAACAATTAACAATTAACAATTAACAATTAACAATTAACAATTAACAATTAACAATTAACAATTAACAATTAACAATTAACAATTAACAATTAACAATTAACAATTAACAATTAACAATTAACAATTAACAATTAACAATTAACAATTAACAATTAACAATTAACAATTAACAATTAACAATTAACAATTAACAATTAACAATTAACAATTAACAATTAACAATTAACAATTAACAATTAACAATTAACAATTAACAATTAACAATTAACAATTAACAATTAACAATTAACAATTAACAATTAACAATTAACAATTAACAATTAACAATTAACAATTAACAATTAACAATTAACAATACACAATACACAATACACAATCACAATTCACAATTAAACAATCAAACAATTCACAATCCACAATCAAAAAATCCACAATCCACAATCAAACAATCCACAATCCACAATCCACAATCCACAATTCACAATTCACCAATTCACCAATTTCACAATTTCACAATTCTCAATTCACAATTGAGCACCTAACAGTGAGCTACAATTAGATACTTACAGTGAGGAGGCAGAGCTGCAGAGGAGGGTCGGCGAGGTATGGGGACACTTGACAGTAGACGGAGCAGCCGAGCAGGGACTTTCAGGTGTTTAGAATTCGGCCCTCAGAAGTCAGAACAGCCGAACATGGGGGTCCAAGAATTCGAGGGAGACAGAAACTGTGGGGTCGGAGTTCGGCGCAGGGGAGACCGACACTTCGCCGTTCGCACTTCGCCGTTCGGGACTCGGTTCGACTTCACACTTCGCCGTTCTCACCGAAACTTCGACGTTAAAGCTTCGCCATTCGACTTCGCACTTCGCCGTTCTCTCGCGACTTCCAGCAGAGCAGAGAAAGGCAGAGAGCGAGCTAGGTCGGGGAGTCGGGACTAGGAGACTCGGGACTTCCACCAGAGAGAGGCAGAGAGCAAGCTAGGTCAGGCCGTCGGGGAGTCGGGACTGGACTGGGAGACTCGAGACACGGGGACAGGGATTGTATTTCTGTCTGGCCTCTGGGAAAGTTTTTTGGTGCTTCGGTCCGGTCCGGTTCTTCGGGATTTCAGACGCTGGACCGAGGACTGGACCGAAGCTCCTCGGTCCAAGGTTGCCTTGAACTTGGACCGGACCTCGGTCCAAGATTTATGGACCGTACCCGGACCGAACCCACCGGTCCAGTCCGGTTTTTGGTCCACGGTCCGGTCCTGCCCACCCCTAATTTCATGGCTGCGAAAAGTCATCTCAAATGATCTCTACGGATGTCTCTTTTTGATTTGCTTAATGGGGGAGTTTCCTCTGTCTTAATCGCCGAAGAAGTTGCTGAAACACTCAAATAACCTCATTTTTCAGAGGGTCGTAATGGAAAATCAAGCAGTGATGGTGATTTCGAGCTCTCTTTTCTTGCTTCTCTCTCTGTGCTGCACGGTCATTGCATCGTTTTGGAGTTTGGCTGATTCGGCTGACAGTATCTCTGCGAACGAGTTCATCAATGGAAGCCAAACGCTTGTCTCTTCTGGACAAAAGTTTGTATTAGGGTTTTTCCCTACTGAAGTTTCCAACTCTCAATATTTAGGAATATGGTATGATAAGATCCTCCCTCGGACTGTAGTTTGGGTGGCAAACAGAAACAATCCAGCTGTAAATTTATCTTCCAAGTTAAGTTTCGACGAAGATGGAAATCTAGTTCTTCAGAATCAAACGGGAGGCATTTTGTGGTCGACGAATTCGTCGAAAAGAGTGAAAAGTCCAGTCGTGAAGCTTTTAGATTCCGGAAATTTGGTTTTAGTGGATTCTGAAAGTGGAAATTCCGAGGATTATTCGTGGCAGAGCTTCGATTATCCGTCGGATACGCTACTACCAGGAATGAAACTAGGGTGGGACTTGAAACTCGGTTTCAATCGCGAAATAAGATCATGGAAAAGCTCCAACGATCCTTCTCCTGGCAATTTCTCTTACAGTTTAGATTTACAAGGTCTTCCTCAAGTCGTTCTTCTTAATGGATCAACCAAATTTTTCAGAAGCGGTCCATGGATTGGGACCCGATTCAGCGGCGGGTTAGTTCTAGGTCCAGGCACTGTACATCATCCCCGATTTATTTACAATTCCAGTGAAGTGTATTACACCTTTGATGCAATAGATGATAGATTTACCCGAATGGTAGTGTATCCAACTGGAATAGTTCAGCAATCCTACTGGGATGATACACAAGGAAGTTGGATTGATCTATATAGATTTCCATCAGATCGCTGCACTAACTATGACCATTGCGGCCACTATGGGCTCTGTTCTTTCAGTGATACTGCTTGGTGCAGCTGTTTGAGGGGATTCACACCTACAAATCCTCGAGATTGGGCACTTTACGAATGGTCCAAAGGGTGTGTTAGAAAGGATTTGAATATCTGCGAGAGTGGGGAAGGATTTGTGAAGATTAGTGGGGTCAAACTTCCAGATGCGGAATTTGGATTTGTTATTATTGACGTTGATGATTGCGAAGCAGAGTGTTTGAAGAATTGTTCTTGCAAAGCTTATGCCAAGTTAGATAGTACAGGCACTGACAATAGCTGCCTTTTCTGGTCTGGTGATTTGGTTGATATTAGAACCACTGACACTGGGCAAGATCTCTACATTAGAGCTGCAGCTTCAGAGTTGGGTAGTGACTGATCTCTCTCTTTGTAAAAAAGAATACCTTTCTACTCTATTCTCTCTAACTTAACCTTTTTGTATTCATTTGTTTGCTGTTAGAATCTGTGCCGGATGATAAGCGGAGCGTCGCTGTTCTTGTAGCCGTGATTGTATCTGTTATTTCAGCCGTCATTTTCGTGTCTTTGATCAGCTGGTTTTTTATTAAGAAGAGGAGAAATGCTCCAAGTAAGAGATGACCTATAATTGAGGAAGTTTTGTTTTTGGACCTCCGCCGACATTTGATTGTTGGTTTGCTTGTAATTTTGGCTTGTGTGTTAGGCAATCAGGCTCCCCCAGATGATCTCGAGACTCCTTCTGATTGATATTGATGTCATTGAAGCTGCTACGCAGAAATTTTCACTTTCCAACAAGATTGGAGAAGGTGGATTTGGACCTGTATACAAGGTAAAACTCCATGTGGAATTGATTATCTGTTATATGCATGTAATTGATAATTGGTAATTTTATGGATTTCTTGAAATAACAAGGGTCTCTCTTAAGTCAATTTATCTGTTAAAATGCATACTTCTCTCCTAAAAAGAGAAATGACTTCCAATTTTTGAGAAAGAGAAGTGAGCACAACCCACAAATTTTATTCCAGTAAACAAAAGAGAGAAAATGAGGGAGAAAGAAGATGCAGGTGCTTATTCATATTGGGAGTTGACAGTGAGGACTTTGCAATGGAGCGCAGGCCGATACAATGATTGCAACTAAAATTTTAGACATATTTTCCTTGACCCATATATTTTTTATCTATTCAATTGCATTCTCGTCCAAATGGGACTTGCTGGAAGTTAAATTAATGTAATTCTGCTAAAAAAAAACAGGGTAAGCTTCAATCAGGACAAGAGGTTGCAGTAAAACGGCTATCAGAGAGTTCTGGGCAAGGAGTTCATGAGTTTAAAAATGAGGTTCTTTTGATCTCCCAACTTCAACATAGGAATCTTGTTCAGCTTCTGGCTTGCTGCATTCATAGAGAAGAGAGAATGTTAATCTATGAGTACATGCCAAACAAAAGTCTAGACTACTTCATCTTTGGTCGGTACTCTTTAACCTTCAATACTTGTGTATTAAGTTCTTCGTAATATCTGAAATGAAATCATGGAGATTGAAATCATTGATACAGATGATGTGAGAAGATGTTCACTCGATTGGAAAAAACGAAAAAACATTATTGTTGGGATAGCTCGAGGGCTTCTCTATCTTCATAGAGATTCAAGATTGAGGATCATTCATAGAGATCTCAAAGCAAGTAACATCTTGCTAGATGAAGACATGAATCCGAAAATTTCAGATTTTGGCATGGCAAGAATGTTTGCTGGGGATGAAACTGCCACAAAAACAAAGAGAGTCGTCGGAACATAGTAAGAATATTGTCTTTTCTTTTGTCAACTTTATCGCATTAAGTTATATTTACTCGGATAAAATTGGGTGACCACCGCATGCATCAGTAGCATCATGAATACTAAAGTTAACTATTTTTTGTCATGGATTCAGTGGCTACATGTCCCCAGAATATGCAATCGATGGCTATTTTTCGTTCAAATCCGACGTTTTCAGCTTCGGAGTTATACTGGTGGAGATGGTGAGTGGAAGGAAGAACAGAGGGTTCGTCCATCCAAATCACCAACTAAATCTCATTGGACATGTAAGCAAAATGATAATCTCTCTCTCTCTCTCTTCATACTTCTTTCTCTCTCTTCTTATTCATAAAAAAACATCATCAATGTCCAGGCATGGAAGCTTTGGAAAGAAGGAAGAGCCTTGGAATTGATGGACGTAGTTTTTGAGAATCAATTTCCACCTTCTGAAGCATTGAAGTTCATTCAAATTGGTCTTCTGTGCGTTCAACAGCGACTGGAGGAAAGACCATTGATGTCGACAGTAGCAATGATGTTGGATGGTGATAATATGCAGTTGCCGGAGCCTGGCCGACCTGGGTTTTATACAGAGAGGAGCATCTCTGTCACTGATTCATCGCCAGGAAAATTGAGTTCCACTTCAAATGAGATTAGTCTGACTTTGCTACAACCTCGATAAACGCATGCTCTCCCTCGCCGGCATTAATGTTACACGTCACGCGTTGCATGACAATGTACGTATGTATGATATGACAATACGAATGTGCATCGCATGCAATAGTAATAACAAAGAGCAAACACCCTCAGTGTTACGTTTGGCTTCATCTGACTCTGGTCCCCCTTCGGGCAACTTCTAGCAAAATGGCCGACTTCATTGCAAATAAAACATCGGTCTAAACCGAGCCTGCATTCGCTAGGATGATGTTTCTGGCATTTTGGACACGGCAGGTACTGCGGTACAAAAGACCCTTGTGCTTGTTTTTATTTCCTTTGAGTAATCTTTCCATCGTTGGGTCTTTTCACCCCTCTTTGTTGTTGTTGCTGCTGTTGCTGCGGTCATTGCCATACTTTATTTTGTTATTGCTGAGGTTGAACTTCTCGAAAGAATCTTTTGGTGGACTCCCTTTGTTTGTAACATTTCTGCTTAGCTACTACAATTGCTAGAGTTTTGGCCACTACATTGGTATAGGGAATGTCTTCGATTCTCGCTATCTCTACACCTCTGTTGATTTCCACCTTCAACCCCTGTACAAACTGGTAGACTTTATTCTCGTTGTTATTCACCAAATGAGGAGCAAATTTGGATAAAGACTCAAATTGGCAAACATAATCAGCTACAGAGCCTGTCTGCGCAGTTGTGCAAACTCCATCATTTTGCTCGTTCTGACTGCACGACTGAAATACTTATCATAAAATGCCTTCTTAAACTGCTCTCAAGTCATCCCTCTTACATCTGTCGTAGTCTTGATGGTATCCCACCAAAACCCAGCATCCTTAGAAAGGTGAAACACAACACAAAGTGATTTTATCTACTTCCTTTACTCATTGCATAATCAAACATCCCTTCAATGGTCCGGATCCATTCCTCAGAATAGGCAGGATCCGATGCCTGTCCATCAAAGGTCGGAGGTCTGAGTTGTCACGACCCTAATCACTGTACCCAATTTTCCGTACTATTTTTTTTTTCCCTAATAATTCCTTTAAATAGACTCTAAGCGGAACCTAAACCGAAATTGAAATCAGAATCGAAATCGGAATTTAAATCTAACTTTTTAAAACTTTTTAAACAATTAAAACTATTAAATTAAAACCAATTTCGATTAAAACACATGGGAGGGCAAAATCGGAAAGAGGGGAAAAAGTGTGCGCGGCGCCCGATCGCCGACCTTCGCAGCGCCGCGCACACTCTTTCCCCTCTTTCTGATTTTGCCCTCCCATGTGTTTTAATCGAAATTGGTTTTAATTGTTTAAAATGTTTTAAAAAGTTAGATTTAAATTCGATTTCGATTCTGATTTCGATTTCGGTTTAGGTTCCGCTTAGAGTCTATTTAAAGGAATTATTGAGAAAAAAAAATAGTACGGAAATTGGGTACAGTGATTAGGGTCGTGACATGAGTTGCCTGAATCGATCCTCACTATGATCACTTGTATCACCATTGTGACTTCCTTGCTCTTCCTCTTTAATAAGCCTTTCAATTATTTGAGATTGGCTATCCACCAAATCTGTTAGTCGGTCGATGGCATCGCCCCTATCACCTGGTTCTCTTTCTCTAATCATTTTGTTAGTCCTAAAAAAAAAATTATTACTGTGATTAATTTCTAAAATAGTAAAGAATTCATAAACATACTTACAGTGGATGAAGAATATTCATGTTGTGGCTTGTACTGTTAGCTAGTCTGCAGAAACGATTTTGACCTAGGCTCTGGTATCATCTGTAATGCCCCGTAATTCGGACGTCACTAACTTGACTATTCGTAAAAATGCTTTGAAAATACTGTACATCTTTAAAATGCCTCAAAACGTGTAAACTTTCTTTTTAAAACTTCGTAGAAAATGTGCGTAAAATTTAGTTAATTTTTTTTTTGGTGGCACTATTCACAGTACTTGCACTGTTCACGTGAACAGTGCCGACGATTACTCACCCCCTGCACTGAATTTTGGGCAAAAAGTTTGCCCATGAGAGAACTTTCACCTCTAGGGCGATTGTTCTCCCTTGTGGGGTGATTGATGGCCTCTGGGGCGAATTTTCACCCCTACGGAGCGATTGATCACCTCCTTTGGGGCGAACCATCGCCGCACTCTCGGGTGGCGAATTCTAAAACGCATTTTTTGGGCGATCATTCGCTCATCTGGGGCGAATAATCGGCCTCCTTTGTCCCCTGTCCTACTTTTCCTTCAATCTAAAAATCATACACTCATTTCAAAATTTATCTATATAATTCATCTCAACAAATCGTCCCAACGGATCATAACATCATTTCCTTAAAACAACAAAACGATAGAAAACCATGTTATTTCCATAAAACGTAGCGGAAACTTCAAACTTAAAAGTAAACCCATGTTTAGAAAATTTATTTTCAAAACAAACTTTAAACTAACAAATCTGTGTTTTTCAAAAATTTAAAAACCGACTATCTATACACATGTCTGCCAAAATACCTACAGACTTGCCCACAGGTTAAATCACCCCAGCAGCTACAAGCACGCCTCATGGACGTCCTCCATCAACTGCTCTGTCAACCATCTTGAGGATCAACGTCCTCACCAGTGATGATATCATCTACATCACAAAGTAAACTAATGAGCCTAATGCTCAGCAAGTGATGTAGACATAAATAAAATGCATTCTTATGACCATGCTATGCTATTCGTAAAACATGCAACTGGATCTGTTCTTTATTTTCTCACATGACATGAGTTATTGGGGTACTGGTTCTAGAGGGGAGATGGCCTAACTGATTGTTCCTCTGGCGGAACGACCATCTCGCTCTAGGGGAAGTGGAATGACATATCTAACAGTCCCTCTTACGGAACCAGTTCCTCTAGCGGAACTACCAAACTCAGTTCCCTACCCACAATAACTATTACGTATTTTACTGTACTGTATTCTTTTTGCTCTTGTTTACATGCAAACATATGCATAAAACTGTTTTCTATGCTTTGGAAAACCATGATGCATGAATGCATATCACATACACATATCCTCGATGCCGTAAGCGTAATGAAATCAAATAATAAACAAATCCATCAATTAAACAAGCAACTAGCATAAATAAACTCATTCACAACCTAAACTTCTACCCAAACCAAAGCTCTTAACCTAAAATCTGCAAAATCCACATTCTATCCATCAACCTCCTAACTCTTTGTGGTGTAGGTCAATCGGCCAAAACACATGCAAACATGCGCTTACCTCAAGTCCCGAGTACAAGATTAGGCAATTTGATCCAACTTCCTTTTTGATTTGCAAACCTAAAGCATAAGAATCCAACCATTCACATCAATAACACCAAAAATGCATTCCACCCTATTTGTTCATTAGCTGAAAAGAGAAAGACAACATAACCTCATGCATTTAAATTTAGGGTTTAACGTAAAAATCCAGCAAAGAAGCTGTAAACACAAACTCACCACTAAACACTATTCTTTCATCGTCTAACAACCCATTTTTCATAAAGAAAACCTAACCTACAACTTACCTTGAAGAAATCTTGAGAAAAGGCAAGAGAAGAGGAGCTCTTGAGGGAGGAAGGCTTCAGCTCTGGCGTGCTGAAGCTTTATCCTTTATAAAATAAAATTTGAGTGAGGTGGCATCACACCATTTGAAGACAAGTCTTCTCCCACTACCCCATTGTATTCTAAATGTTAGTTAGATTATTTCTAACTAAACCTCAATTCCCTTACATTTCCTTCTTTCTCTCAACGTGAAGGTTTTTTCTTTTTGGTTTTCTTTTAAAGTTTGACTCCTTCAAACTTTTCTTTCCTTCTTCTCTTCTTTTCAACGTTAGCCACAACATTTTCTACCTCTTCATTCTTTTATTTCTCTTGACTTTTCCAACCCTCTTCATAAATCACCTCATCTTTACTCCTACTTAATAAATAAGTAAACATTAATTAATATGCACGTATAAAATTTATTCGATAAATTTTTCGGGTGTTACATTACACCCTCATTAAATAAAATTGTCCTCAAAATTTACGTATCGAATAATTCTGGGTATCAGCTTAGCATATCATGTCGCCTCTCCTAGGTTGCCTCCTCAACGTTGTGGTTGTGCCATAAAACTTTCACCAGTGGAATTTCTTTGTTGCGTAGTACTTTTACAGTTGATTCTAGAATTCTTACTAGCTTTTCCTCGTAAGTCAAGGTTGGCCAAATTTCAATTTTTCTTTGCTCCAAAATCTGAGAAGGATCACGTGTTCATTGCTTCAACATGGATACGTGGAAAACGTCGTGGATCTCGTCCATAGAGGCTGGTAGCTGCAATTTATAGGCTGTCTTTTCGATTCTTTCTATAATTACAAATGGTCCAACATATCTCGGACTCAGCTTGCCTTTTCTTCCAAATCTCATCACCCCTTTGAATGACGAAATTTTCAAAAACACTTCGTCATTCTCGTTAAACTCCAATTCACGTCTCCTTTGGTCTGTGTAGCTTTTCTGTCGGCTTTGAGCTATTAAGATCCGTTGTCTAATGATTGCAACATTCTTTGCAGTTTGTTACAAAATATCCGGCCCAATCAACCTAGCCTCGCTGACCTCATCCCAATACAAAGGAGATATGCACTTTCTACCATAAAATGCTTCGTAAGGGGTCATGCCAATAGTAGACTGGAAGCTGTTGTTATACGAAAACTCCACTAACGACAAATATTTGCTCCAGGACCCTTGGAACTCCAAAACACATGCTCTCAGCATATCTTCTAGAATCTGAATTGTCCTCTCCATCTATCCAGTCTGTTTGAGGATGAAATGTTGTACTAAAACTTAATTGAGCTCTCATGGCTTTATGGAGACTTTTCCAGAAATTTGAAGTAAACCTGAGATCTCGGTCTGATACAATCGAGATGGCTACCCCATACAGTCTAACAATCTCTTAGATAAACAATTCAGCAAACTGATTCATTGTGAAAGTCATCTTTACTGGTAGAAAGTAGGCTGACTTAGTTAATCGATCCACAATCACCCAGATGCCATCATATCATTTCGTTGTCCTTGGTAGTCCCACAACGAAATCCATAGAAATCTGCTCCCACTTCCACTCTGGAATTGATAATGGTTGCAGTGTTCTGGCTGACCTTTGATGTTCTGCTTTAATTTGTTGGCATACCATACAAGCCTCAACATGCTTTGCGACGTCTTTTTTCATATTTGGCCACCAAAAATGTTGTCTCAAGTCTCTGTATATTTTTGTATCTCTAGGATGTACAGAGAAAATAGACGAATGCGTTTCAGACAAAATTTCTTTTCGTAACTTAGGGTCCTTAGGCACATACCACCGGCTCCTAAATTTTAATATCCCATCTTCCAAAAAATTGAAATCTGGATAATCATTAGATGCCATGCTTGATTTATAACGTTCACATTCCGAATCATTTTGTTGAGCTTCTCTAATTTTTTCCAGAAGAGTTGGCTTTAATGATATAGCCTAAAGCGTAGCTGTCAAGTCTGCAACAATCTCTATATGAAATCTTTGAATTTTTTATTTAAGCTCCACTGACATAGGTGATGATTCAAACTGCTTTATTGTGGACTTTCGACTCAAAGCATCAGCTACCCTGTTGGCATTTCCTGGGTGGTACTTGATTTCAATATCATAGTCCTTCACAAATTCTAATCACCGTCTTTGCCTCAAGTTCAAGTCTTTCTGCGTGAATATGTATTTCAAACTTTTGTGGTCAGAAAAAACTTCACATTGTTGGTCATATAGATAGTGCCTCCATATTTTTAATGCAAAGACCACAGCTGCTAGTTCCAGATAATGTGTCGAATAGTTCTGTTCATAGGTTTTGAGCTGTCTTGATGCATAAGCCACAACTTTTCCGTCTTGCATTAAAACAACACCTAACCCAATCTTGGAAGCATCACAATAAATACTGAAATTGTCGTCTTCAATTGGCAGTGTTAATACAGGAGCTGTCGTCAGTTTCTTCTTAAGCGTCTGAAAACTATCTTCACAATCTTCAGACCATCAAAATTTTACACTTTTCCTGGTCATGCGAGATAAAGGAAGGGCTATTCTGGAAAACCCCTCAATAAATCGTCTATAATAGCCTGCCAAACCAAGAAAGCTCTGTATGTCACCAACATTTTTAGGCTGCGGCCAATCAATAATAGCTTGAATCTTTGAAGGATCAACAAAAAACTCTTTTCTTTGATATAACATGACCGAGAAAATTGACTCGATCTAGCCAAAACTCGCACTTAGAAAATTTTGCGTATAGTTGATGAAACTTCAAAATTGATAAGACCATCGCTAAATGCTCCTCATGTTCCTCTTTAGTCTTGGAATAGACCAAAATATAATCAATAAATACTGATCACGAACTTGTCTAAATATTCGTGAAATATTCGGTTCATAAGGTCCATAAAGGCTGCAGGAGCATTTGTCAGACCAAAAGACATCACTAGGAATTCGTAATGTCCATACCTGGTTCGGAAAGCAGTTTTGGGTATATCTTCTGGTTTAATCTTCAACTGATAGTACCCAGATCGCAAATCAATCTTTGAAAATACCTTGGCACCTTGGAGTTGATCAAACAAATCGTCAATACGTGGCAGAGGATATTTGCTCTTTATCGTCAACTTGTTCAGTTTTCTATAATCAATTCACATTCTCATGGGATCCATCTTTCTTCTTTACAAAGAGAACTGGTGCACCCCAGGGTGAAAAACTAAGGTGGATGAAACCCTTATCTGCCAGTTCTGTCAACTGTGCTTTTAATTCTTTTAATTCTGTAGGAGTAATACGATATGGATTTTTTGATACTGTTGCAGTCCCTGAGATTACATCAATTACAAACTCTACTTTTCTGTCTGGGGGAAAACCAGACAACTCATCCAAGAAAACTTTCGGAAAATTTTGAATCATAGGTACTTCCTGAAGTTTCACTTCACCTTGCCTATTCGTGTCAACCATACTGGCAAGAAATCTGGTGCATCCACTCGTCAACAATCGCTGAGCTCTAGTGGATGACACCATTGGTGCAATGCTGGTATTCTTCACTGCTCGAAAGGAATATCTCACACCGCCTGGGGATTGGAAATAGACTGTTCTTGATCTACAGTCAATGGTGGCAAAATTCCTTAACAACCAATCTATCCCCAATATAACATCATATCCCTTCATATTAATGATTATTAAATCAACTAGACATCTTATAATTTCCCACAGACATAATACAATCATGCACTACTTGGTCTGAATACAATTTTTCTCCAGATGGCAACAGAACATCGTAAAAATGCTCAGCGGGCATAGGCAATAAATTTAATTTGACCACAAAAGCCAAAGAAATAAATGAGTGCGTAGCACCAGGGTCGATCAACGTATAAGTAGCAACATTAGTATGTAAAATTGAACCTGAAATAATCGAAGGTTGTTCCTCATCGTCGGCTTCAATAAGAGCAAACACCCTCGGTGTTACGTTCGGCTTCGTCTAACTTTGGTCCCCCTTCGGGCAACTTCTAGCAAAATGGCCAACTTCATTGCAAATAAAACATTGGTCTGAACTGAGCCTGCATTCGCTAGGATGACGTTTCTGGCATTTTGGACACGACGGGTACTGTTGTACAAAAGACCCTTGTGCTTGTTTTTCTTTCTCTTGAGTAACCTTTCCATCATTGGGTCTCTTCCCCCCTCTTTGTTGTTATTGCTGCTGTCGTTGCCATACTTTATTTTGTTGTTGCTGAGATTGAACTTCTCGAAAAAATTTCCTAGCGGACACCCTTTGTTTGTAACATTTTTGCTCAGCCACTTCAACTGCCAGAGCTTTGGCCACTACCTTGGTATAGGGAATGTCTTCGTTCCCGCTATCTCTACACCTCGGTAGATTTCCACCTTGTACAAACTGGTGGACTTTATTCTTGTTGTTATTCACCAAATGAGGGGAAAATCTGGATAAAGACTCAAATTGGCGAACATAATCAGCTACAGAGCCAGTCTGGCACAGTTGTGCAAACTCCACCATTTACCTCGTTCTGACTGCATGACTGAAATACTTATCATAAAATGCCTTCTTAAACTGCTCTCAAAATGCCTTCTTAAACTGCTCTCAAGTCATCCCTCTCACATCTGTCATAGTCTTGATGGTATCCTACCAAAACCCAGCATCCTTAAAAAGATGGAACACAGCACAAGTGACTTTATCTACTTCCTCCACTCTTGCATAATCAAACATCCCTTCAATGGTCCGGATCCATTCCTCAGCATAGGCATGATCGGACGCCTGTCCATCAAAGGTCAGAGGTCTTAGTTACCTGAATCGATCCCCACTCTGATCACTTGTACCTCCATTGTGACTTCCTTGATTTTCCTTGTTAATAAGCCTTTCAATTATTTGAGATTGGCGATACACCAAATCTGTTAGTCGGTCAATGGCATCGCCCCTATCACCTGGTTCTCTTCCTCTAACCATTTTGTTAGTCCTAAAAAAAATTATTATTGTTATTAATTTCTAAAATAGTAAAGAATTCATAAACATACTTACAGTTGATGAAAAATATCAATATTGTGGCTTGTACTGTTAACCAGTCTGCAGAAACGATTTTGACCTGGGCTCTGCTACTATCTGTAACTCCCAGTAATTCAGAAGTCACTAACTTGACTGTTCGTAAAAATGCTTTGAAAATACTGTACATCTTTAAAATGGCTCAAACTGTGTAAACTTTCTTTTTAAAACTTCGTAGAAAATGTGCGTAAAATTTACTTAAAGCTTTTTTTTTCCGTGGCACCATTCACGTGAACAGTAACTTTCCCTGTTCACGTGAACAGTGCCGACGATTACTCGCCCCCTGCACTGGATTTTGGGAGAAAAGTTTGCCCAGGAGAGAACATTCACCCCTGGGGCGATTGTTCACCTCTAGGGAAAATTTTCACCCCTACGGAGCGATTGATCGCCTCCTTTGGGGCGAACCATCGCCGCACTCTCGGGTGGCGAATTATAAAACGCCCTTTTTGGACGATCATTTACCCATCTAGGGGGAATGATCGGCGCCTCCTCTGTCCCCTGTCCTACTTTTCCTTCAATCTAAAAATAATACACCCATTTCAAAATTTATTTATATAATTCATCTCAATAAATCGTCCCAACGGATCATAACATCGTTTCCTTAAAACAACAAAACTATAGAAAACCATGTTATTTCCATAAAACGTAGCGGAAACTTCAAACTTAAAAGTAAACCCATGTTTAGAATATCTATCTTCAAAACAAACTTTAAAACTAACAAATCTGTGTTTTCCAAAAGTTTAAAAACTAACTATCTATACACACATCTGTCAAAATACCTACAGACTTGCCCACAGGTCAAATCAACCCAACAAATACAAGCACACCCCATGGACTTCCTCCATCAACTGCTCTGTCAACCATCTTGAGGATCAACGTCCTCACCTGTGATGATATCACCTACACCACAAAGTAAACTAATGAGTCTAATGCTCATCAAGTGATGTAGACGTAAATAAAATGCATGCTTATGACCATGCTATGTTATTCGTAAAACATACAACTGGATCTATTCTTTATTTTCTTACATGACATGAGTTATTGGGGTACTGGTTCTAGAGGGGAGATGGCCTAACTAATTGTCTCTCTGGCAGAACGACCATCTCGTTCTAGGGGAAGTGGAATGGCATATCTAACAGTCCCTCTGACGGAACCGATTCCTCTGGCGGAACTACCAAACTCAGTTCCCTACCCACAATAACTATTATGTATTTTGTTGTACTGTATTCTTTTTCCTCTTGTTTACATGCAAACATATGCATAAAACTGTTTTCTATGTTTTGAAAAACCATGATGCATGAATGCATGTCACATACACATATTGTAACACCCGGGATTTTTCCTAGAGCGTGCGTGTGTTCTCCTTAGTGTTTTCCTAGGGTTTTGAAGAGAAGTGAAAGTTGGAAAGAGTTGGAAACTAACAACTAAAGTAGGTGATGTTGTATAGTATTTGGATTTATTTTTTTATTTGACTTGATTTAGTGCTTTGACTTGACTTAATTAGATATTTGAAAAGTGAAAGTAATGAGAAAGAGAGGCTTCACGTGAGAATGATAAAGGAAGAGTAAGAGATGGTTGAAAAGTCAAGTCTAGAAGTAAGAATGAAGAAGTGAATTAATGAGTTTTGAAAAGTCAAAAAGAAATAACCAAAAGTGGATGGAAGGGGAATTTCCACGTTAAAAAGGAGGAAAAGATATGGTGAGGGGTTTTTTTATAAAAATTAAAAGCTTAGTGGAAATAAAGGTGGTTTTATAAAATTGGATGTTTAAGGTGTTAAAAGACAATTTTCTTCTTCATCTTCTTCTCCCTTTCGTGGCAGCCATGGGAGAGGACCTCCATGGTGTTTTCTTCAATCTTAGCAAAGCTTGAGGTAAGATTTTAGTTGGGTTTGTAATAGATGCTTAAAAGGGTGTGGATTTTGGTGTTTTTAGTAAAATTGATGGGTTTTTGGAAGAGTTAGGAAACCCTAGGTAAGGAATTCCGAAATTTGGTTTGCCCTTGCTTGTTTCTTGTTAATTTTGATGGTTTAATGCTTAGATAGGTTGGTTTAGAGTGTTTAAGTGGATAGATTAGAGAAATTGTGAGTTTTGATGAAAAATCGGAAAAAACTGGAATTTTGTGTTAAGGAGACCGGTTCTGTTTTGTGGGTTTTGGATAGGCCAAGTGGTATGGTTGTTAAATTGGGTTGGTTCAATAGATAGTAGAAGGGAAGAGGTTTACGGAATAGGGTGACACATCCAAATCCGATGAAAAACGAGAAAGTTATGGCCGTTCGAAGTTGGACGCTGAAAATTGTGGAGAAAATCGGGTTTTAGGGTTTAGAGGGTGAATTGTCTAAATTGTTGTTTAGTTTTGGTTAGAAAATCCTTTAGAATTTATTAGTGGCTTTTTAAGTGAATTTTCCTATTTGTTAGGCTGTCGAGTGGATAAGTTGACAGGACGAAGTGACAAGCAATTGTCGAGCAGTCAGGTAAGTAGAGGATGTTTGTGTTTTGCCTTCGGGCCTACACCATGGAACGGTAGGGAATTGTTTGTTTGCTTTGTTTGTGTTGTTTGGTTGTTTATTTCAGTTTGTGTTTGAGCATTGCCTGGACATGCATCATTGTTTTCAAACTACGAAACGAACGAGTTTTGAGCATGGTTTTGAATGGTGAGATTGAAACGTAATAATGCGGTTGTCTTGGAGTCACCCAGCTGCGTTAGGGTAACACCTGCAAGGAACTCTAGTAGAGTTTCCCAGTCGCGTTAAGGTGGTACCTGTGAGGGACTAGCAGAGTTGAGTCACCCAGCCGCTTTAGGGTAACACCTGCGAGGAACTCTAGTAGAGTTTCCCAGTCGCGTTAAGGTGGTACCTGCGAGGGACTAGCAGAGTTGAGTCACCCAGCCGCGTTAGGGTAACACCTGCAAGGAACTCTAGTAGAGTTTCCCAGTCGCGTTAAGGTGGTACCTGCGAGGGACTAGCAGAGTTGAGTCACCCAGCCGCGTTAGGGTAACACCTGCAAGGAACTCTAGTAGAGTTTCCCAGTCGCGTTAAGGTGGTACCTGCGAGGGACTAGCAGAGTTGAGTCACCCAGCCGCGTTAGGGTAACACCTGCAAGGAACTCTAGTAGAGTTTCCCAGTCGCGTTAAGGTGGTACCTGCGAGGGACTAGCAGAGTTGAGTCACCCAGCCGCGTTAGGGTAACACCTGCAAGGAACTCTAGTAGAGTTTCCCAGTCGCGTTAAGGTGGTACCTGCGAGGGACTAGCAGAGTTGAGTCACCCAGCCGCGTTAGGGTAACACCTGCAAGGAACTCTAGTAGAGTTTCCCAGTCGCGTTAAGGTGGTACCTGCGAGGGACTAGCAGAGTTGAGTCACCCAGCCGCGTTAGGGTAACACCTGCAAGGAACTCTAGTAGAGTTTCCCAGTCGCGTTAAGGTGGTACCTGCGAGGGACTAGCAGAGTTGAGTCACCCAGCCGCGTTAGGGTAACACCTGCAAGGAACTCTAGTAGAGTTTCCCAGTCGCGTTAAGGTGGTACCTGCGAGGGACTAGCAGAGTTGAGTCACCCAGCCGCGTTAGGGTAACACCTGCAAGGAACTCTAGTAGAGTTTCCCAGTCGCGTTAAGGTGGTACCTGCGAGGGACTAGCAGAGTTGAGTCACCCAGCTGCGTTAGGGTAACACCTGCAAGGAACTCTAGTAGAGTTTCCCAGTCGCGTTAAGGTGGTACCTGTGAGGGACTAGCAGAGTTGAGTCACCCAGCCGCGTTAGGGTAACACCTGCGAGGAACTCTGGTAGAGTTTACCAGTCGCGTTAAGGTGGTACCTGCGAAGGACTAGCAGAGTTGAGTCACCCAGCCGCGTTAGGGTAACACCTGCAAGGAACTCTAGTAGAGTTTCCCAGTCGCGTTAAGGTGGTACCTGCGAGGGACTAGCAGAGTTGAGTCACCCAGTCGCGTTAGGGTAGCACCTGCAAGGAACTCTAGTAGAGTTTCCAGTCGCGTTAAGGTGGTACCTGCGAGGGACTAGCAGAGGTAGAGTCACTCAGTCGCGTTAGGGTAGCACCTGCGAGGAACTCTGGTAGAGTTTCCCAGTCGCGTTAAGGCGGTACCTGCGATGGACTTCCAGATTTGCAGTTTAGCACTTGCGATGAGTTCCGTTCTATGAATGAGCAACAAAATGCACACGAAACAAGAGCAACTGAGCGAATAGAAACTTCATGTGTTAGGAGTTAGTGTTGCATTATGTTTTTGGTATGCATTATTCCCTACTTACTAAGCATTAGGCTTACGTTTTGTGTTCTGTGGTGTAGGTGATGACGTCATTACAAGGTGAGAGCTATGAGGAAAGCTAGGATTGAGACGCAGTCGGTGAGGTACGCAGTATGTCTGTGCGGGCAATTGTCGAGGCGACTCGACCATGATCTTCGAAAGGATGTGGGTGGAATGGTATTTTTGGATTGTGTAAAATTTCTTAACTATTTTGGAGGTCTGTGGGATTCGGTCGTTTTATTGAAGTTGGTTGTGTAAATAAAAGTGGTTTTGTAACGTTGTAAATATTGTTTGGAACTGTTTTGGATATGTTTTATAAAAGGTTTGATTTGCAGGTTTTGGTTTTTGGAAAAATCTAACGTTATGCTGCCCGGATTTTTATAAAAAGGGAAAGCGTTTGTTTTACCACTCTTTACATTTTCTACTTATGTTTTTGAATCGTGGTTTGGAGTAGTTTAGGATAGGAGTTGTGTGTATTTTAGTTGAAATTTGGGTGAAGAAAGTGTAGGTGGAAAATGAGTGAAGTGCTAAAATGGAAGAGGGCATAGTGAACCGTCGATCGATCGGCGCTAGGCGCGATCGATCGGCTGGTGTTTTGTATATCGGGAATTCGAGGCAGAGACACTGCCGATCGATCGGCGAAATACGGCGATCGATCGGCTGAGTGAATAGTGCCATTTTGTTTTTTTAAATTTTCTCAGTTTCAAATATTTTTTTTACCCAATCTTTTCCGACACGTTTTGCACATATTTTATGCACGTTTTCCAACCATTTTCGAGGGTTCGAAAAACCCAAAAACCGAGGCAAAATTTTATCAAAAATTATTTTAAACGTCGTTTTAAACGCAGTTTGAGTTAGTAAAGTAGCGCACCGATCCGGGGCGGGTTCAGGGGCATTACACATATTCCTCAATGCCGTAAGCGTAATGAAATCAAACAGTAAACAAATCCATCAATTAAACAAGTAACTAGCATAAATAAACTCACTTACAACCTAAAACTTCTACCCAAACAAAAACTCTCAACCTAAAATCTCCGAAGTCCACATTTTAGCCATCAACCTCCTAACTCTTTGTGGTGTAGGTCAATCGGCCAAAACACATGCAAACATGCACTTACCTCAAGTCCCGAGTACAAGATTAGGCAATTTGACCAACTTCCTTTTTGATTTGCAAACCTAAAGCATAAGAATCCAACCATTCACATCAATAACACCAAAAATGCATTCCACCCTATTTGTTCATCAGCCGAAAAGAGAGACAACTTAACCTCATGCATTTAAATTTAGGGTTTAACAGTAAAAATCCAGCAAAGAAGCTGTAAACACAAACTCACTACTAAACACTATTCTTTCATCGTCTAATAACCCTTTTTTCATAAAGAAAACCTAACCTACAACTTACCTTGAAGAAATCTTGAGAAAATGAAGAGAAAGGAGCTCTTGAGGGAGGAAGGGTTCAGCTGTGGCGTGCTGAAGCTTTATCCTTCATAAAATAAAATTTGAGTGAGGTGGCATCACACCATTTGGAGACAAGTCTTCTCCCACCCACCCCATTGTATTCTAAATGTTAGTTAGATTATTTCTAACTAAACCACAATTCCCTTACATTTCCTTCTTTCTCTCAACGTGAAGGTTTTTTTTTTTTTTTTTTTTGGTTTTCTTTTAAAGTTTGACTCCTTCAAACTTTTTTTTCCTCCTTCTATTCTTTTCAACGTTAGCCACCACATTTTCTACCTCTTCATTCTTTTATTTCTCTTGACTTTTCTAACCCTCTTCATAAATCACTTCCTCTATACTCCTACTTAATAAATAATTAAACATTAATTAATATGCACGTATAAAATTTATTCGATAAATTTTTCGGGTGTTACACTGGATGTCCTTGTGCCGCGACTTGCTTCATTTGGGTCGAACTTCTTGGTTAATCTCTGCTCTTCAAGTTTTCTGTGTCATACTTTGACCACCAAATAACCTAACATTCATCTAACCTAATCATTCAATTTAATACATGCATGCAACTATAAATTAAATTAACAAGAAGATCAATGTTTGCCAAATTCAAATGAAAGAATGGAAAATTACACAAAGATGCTACCGGGAAGACAAATTCCTGTTTGACTTTGAGTTGACTCCGTTGGACCTTGAGTTGACCTCTCTGTGGCGTGTCATGCAAGCATGTTGGTTGGCTTGTTGATGTCTTGAGAGGTTGGCTTCCATTCCAAGCAATCCATTAGGCCTTCATCATGCAAAAACAGTGTAATAGTCAATAAAGAGACTAGTTTGGTTTTGACCTTTGGCTTGAGATCGTGCAATCGGTCTCCCAAGTGTATCATCCTCTCCGGGTGAGTGAGGATTTGACCTCAAATCTTGATATTTGCCTTCCTCAATTTCTTCTTTATTTCTAATAACCTTTAAAATGCCAACCTTATAACTCCAATACTTCGGCCCTAGATCAATAACATGTGGGCCCAAATACTATCCTATCTTAAAAATCCAAGAAAGTAGGCTAGTAAGTTCAATTTTTATGGCCTCCATAAGAGTTTGGGACGTCTTTTCATTTTCCTTTCGTAAGGGTTCATCTAATATCTCTTTTGTTTGAACACTTGTTGTTGAGGAGTTGATCTCACAATCCAGGCTTTCTTCCTTTATTACTCCTCCTTGTTTATCCAATTCTTTATCCCATTTTTCCTCATCTCCACATATTTGGTTATGTAACACCCAGAAACTTTGGCTATGGGTTTTGAGCCTATAGCTTTCGGGTTTTATTATTTAAGTGTTATAGAGTTTTAATTCAAAGAAATAATAAATTAAGTCTAAATGGCAAACTGAGAGTTTTGATAGGACCCTAAGAATGAGTAGGAATATTTGGGGAAATAGAGGATTTTTGGAGGAACTAAATAGTTAGGTAAATTGATAACAAAGCAATGAAAGTGAACTAAGAGCAAAAAGGTAATTTAGAAAGTCAAATTCTTTTAATTAAAAGGATTTTTCTCTCTTTCTTCCCTCACTTTTTCCTTCCCTCACGGTTCTTCCTCTCCCTCGCGATTTCCCTCTCCTTCATCGCCATCTCTAACGATCGACCAACTCCTCCATTTTTGGCAGGTTTTTCCTTCAAGTTTCTTCAACAAATCAACCCTCCAAGTAAGCTCTATGCTTTAGTCAAGTTAGTAGTCATTTTTGGAGTGGTTTTGGTTTAGGGTTTGTGAAGAAATTTACGATTTCGTTAGAAATCGATAGGGTTGTTAATTTATTACTCATTGATGATATAATGGTGGTTATTTAAGTGAGATTGACAAATTTATGATGTTTGTAGTTGATTAGAGTTAATGTAGGTTGTTGAAGGTGGTTGGAGAAAAACATTAATAGAGTTTTAGTAAATGCGAGCACAATGTGCTCGACGAAATGCCCGAACGAAGTGAATTAAAGTTTTTGGAAGAATTGGCTTAGCTCGGGATTTCGTTTAGTTTAGAATTTGATGATTTTGAGTTAAAATGTAACGACCCCGGCCAGGAGCCGTCACGTGTTCATAATCTTTCATTAATCGTTTGCTTGACTTTTACTATTATTACATCTTTTCTATTTCTCGACAGACATTCACATTTTGCATGTTATATTGCCCCCTTTTTTTTTTTTTTCTTTCCTAAACTGGAAACAGAGGCGTAGAACCATCAATCTACTATCATTCGTCATCTACCGATGACGTCAGCAAGAAGACTAAACCATCCAACTACTATCCTTCGGCATCTGCCGATGACGTCAGCCGGAAGACTAAACCATCAAACTATTATCATTCGGCATCTGCCGATGACATCAGCCGGAAGACTAAACCATCAACTACTATCACTCGGCATCTGCCGATGACGTCAGCAGGAAGACTAAACCACCCAACTATTATCATTCGGCATCTGCCGATGACGTCAGCCGGAAGACTAAACCATCAACTACTATCACTCGGCATCTGCCGATGACGTCAGCAGGAAGACTAAACCACCCAACTATTATCATTCGGCATCTGCCGATGACGTCAGCCGGAAGACTAAACCATCAAACTATTATCATTCGGCATCTGCCGATGACGTCAGCCGGAAGACTAAACCATCAACTACTATCACTCGGCATCTGCCGATGACGTCAGCAGTAAGACTAAACCACCCAACTATTATCATTCGGCATCTGCCGATGACGTCAGCCGGAAGACTAAACCATCAACTACTATCACAAGGCAGAAAATACTACAACCTTTTATATTTTCACCCAATAGAACTTACCATAAACCTCAAAGAGTAAGAAACATGATCTCATCCAGAATACACAAAGCGAAAGACTTAGACGACAATCTTTTAATAATCCTCGAAATTATCCTCAGATTCAATAATTAAACCAGACAAATCTCAAGATTCAACGTTCCAAATTAGCCTTAACCTACTTAGACTGTCATATCCATTATCTTAATAGAAATCATAAAACGTTAACCAGGGGTCATGAATCGCCTTTCCAGTCCTGCACTGTCATTTTGAGCTTCCTCCAGCAACCAGCCTTAAGCATCCTCTTTGAACATAGTATCCTCACCTGAACCTTCTTCACCTACACCATAAGGTTCAACTATAAGCCTAATGCTTAGTAAGGAACGCATGCTGACAGATATACATGAGTACGCAAAACTAAAGAACACAAGTTCGTAAACCTTTCTTCATTCATGTTCATTTTCATTATTTTCATGGTATGCATTAGGGCAGGAAACGAGGGAGGAAGGCAGGGGTACATAGTCATTTGCCTATCGCGGCAATCATAATACATCACTCGGCCTCCCCCAGTGGGAGAATCCACGAGTCATACATATCATTAACTCGGCCTCCCCAGTGGGAGATTTCGCGAGTCATACATATCATAGTCTTTTCCCCCGTTCTGCACTTAATCATGGTTACATTTGCTTTTCATGTTCTCAACTTAAACATAACGTAGACACAGTGCATAGACATAAAGTTCATAGAGAGAAGTCATATCATAAGGACAAGCAAAACATCCCGTAACTTAACGTCTTCTTACACCAATTCTTCATATCATAGTAATAACTAATCATAATCAACAGACTAACATCTCAAAGATTTCCTAATACCCTTGCAGTGTAGGGCCCTAGTGGCCGGAAACCTTAATACATTCACTTACCTGGATTCCTTAGCAATCCGAGCTTCTTCCCTTTAAGCTTCTTAACCTAAAACATGTACATTACAGTAGTTAAAACAAAGGTCCTAATAGCTCTAATCATAAATCGTCCTAGGACTCTAATAGCTAAAGTCATTCCTAAATACTCTGTTTGATACCCGTGTTGCCAGAAATCCAAAAATAGGTGGACAGGTTCTACCATCGATTGAAGCTGAGTTGATTACTCAAAATGATCAGAATCGATTCGGAAATGACGTTACCACACTCAGTTAACACAATGTTCTAATATCACACGACCATTGATAAAGACCGAAACTCAAATGCCGAGCTGAGAACAGGGTAACAAACTAATAGATAGCCACAATGTCAATGTATACCTCGGATATGGATTCGTAGAGGAAAGGCAAGTTGAAACCAGCCGTCGGTAATGGAAAGTTCTGGTAGCCGAGAGCAAGAACTTGGGAGAGAAGAAATCGCCGAGAGGGAATGTCGGCTACAGTGGTAATAAATGAGGTTTAAGGTTTCCATTTCCTATTTATACTCAATCCATCAATTTTAATTACAAAACTGCCACCCAACCTAGTTTTCCTCAACTTGTAATAAATTTGTCTTAACATTAAATTTAAATCATAAAGGTTAAATAAGAGGGGGTGACAATGAAAATGGTCAGAAAATCACCTGGCCGAAATGTCGGGTGTTACATAAAACTAATGACGTTTTATGAAACTGCCTTAGGTAACCCAAACTCAAGGACGGTGCTCGACATATTTAGGACTCCAGGTAAGTGAGTGTTAGGTTTCCAGCCCCTAAGGCCCTACGTCATATCGATGTTAGAATTGTGTGTTGTGTTAGAGATTGACGGTGGGGGTAGGAGTTGGTTAAGCGTGGAAGGGACGTTATTGTAGCGTTGTCACGACATTTGTTAATAGTTTGTCCGCCTACGGCCCATAAAGTTAAAGGGACGTTAGGAGTGTGTGAGAGAGTAGCTGATAGTTTGTCTCCTCATGCATCATATTTTATGAAATTGTGCATACGAATATTTAGCGAGCCGTTTTTATGAGATTGAACGATAAAGATTTAATGATGATAGTGTTCATCACGCGGGTTAAGACATGGTTCTCACGGGGCAAGTCACGGTTCTCACGGGGCAAGTCACGGTTCTCACGGGGCAAGTCACGGTTCTCCGGGGCCAAGGAAATGTCTACTACGTTAGACACATGAGTTTAAGGTAATCCTCGAGAATCCTATTGAATGTGGACATGTATTCCATTATGACCGGGATCTTTAGTAGACATTCACTATCAAAGCGTGATAGGAGGTAACTCCATTAAATTTTGGTGTAAGCTTTTCTCTTTCGGATTACGACTTGGAAAGGTTTGGTTTCATCAAATTGTGGGGATTCTGTAATACCCAGCTTGTACGGATTTCGGATATAATATATTATATTGTTATTTTATTATATAGTGGCATTTTTGGTAAATATGTCAAATCAGATCTCGTTTCACGAAAAGAAAGCGTCATCACGATCCTAACGATTAATAGGAATTTTAAGAAAATTATGGGAATTTTCGGAGATTAAACACATATTCCGAGTAAAATACACTTCTCGTAATGTAAAAGCGTTCTCGTAAAAATAGTAAACGAGGTCCGAATTGCGAACAGACATTTTAATAAAGCCCTGGCAATGATATGAGTGATTGGCAAAATAGGGAGTTTTTGAGAACCCAAATAGTTGGACGATTAACGAACCGAATGATGAAACAAAATAGAAATATGTGCTAAGGGCAAAACGGTAATTTGCCAAAGCAAATTTATAAAATAACTAAAAACTCTGGCGTATTGAGCATAGCATTGGCCGAAAGGCGTATTGAGCATAGCATTGGCCGAAAGGCGTATTGAGCATAGCATTGGCCGAAAGGCGTATTGAGCATAGCATTGGCCGAAAGGCGTATTGAGCATAGCATTGGCCGAAAGGCGTATTGAGCATAGCATTGGCCGAAAGGCGTATTGAGCATAGCATTGGCCGAAAGGCGTATTGAGCATAGCATTGGCCGAAAGGCGTATTGAGCATAGCATTGGCCGAAAGGCGTATTGAGCATAGCATTGGCCGAAAGGCGTATTGAGCATAGCATTGGCCGAAAGGCGTATTGAGCATAGCATTGGCCGAAAGGCGTATTGAGCATAGCATTGGCCGAAAGGCGTATTGAGCATAGCATTGGCCGAAAGGCGTATTGAGCATAGCATTGGCCGAAAGGCGTATTGAGCATAGCATTGGCCGAAAGGCGTATTGAGCATAGCATTGGCCGAAAGGCGTATTGAGCATAGCATTGGCCGAAAGGCGTATTGAGCATAGCATTGGCCGAAAGGCGTATTGAGCATAGCATTGGCCGAAAGGCGTATTGAGCATAGCATTGGCCGAAAGGCGTATTGAGCATAGCATTGGCCGAAAGGCGTATTGAGCATAGCATTGGCCGAAAGGCGTATTGAGCATAGCATTGGCCGAAAGGCGTATTGAGCATAGCATTGGCCGAAAGGCGTATTGAGCATAGCATTGGCCGAAAGGCGTATTGAGCATAGCATTGGCCGAAAGGCGTATTGAGCATAGCATTGGCCGAAAGGCGTATTGAGCATAGCATTGGCCGAAAGGCGTATTGAGCATAGCATTGGCCGAAAGGCGTATTGAGCATAGCATTGGCCGAAAGGCGTATTGAGCATAGCATTGGCCGAAAGGCGTATTGAGCATAGCATTGGCCGAAAGGCGTATTGAGCATAGCATTGGCCGAAAGGCGTATTGAGCATAGCATTGGCCGAAAGGCGTATTGAGCATAGCATTGGCCGAAAGGCGTATTGAGCATAGCATTGGCCGAAAGGCGTATTGAGCATAGCATTGGCCGAAAGGCGTATTGAGCATAGCATTGGCCGAAAGGCGTATTGAGCATAGCATTGGCCGAAAGGCGTATTGAGCATAGCATTGGCCGAAAGGCGTATTGAGCATAGCATTGGCCGAAAGGCGTATTGAGCATAGCATTGGCCGAAAGGCGTATTGAGCATAGCATTGGCCGAAAGGCGTATTGAGCATAGCATTGGCCGAAAGGCGTATTGAGCATAGCATTGGCCGAAAGGCGTATTGAGCATAGCATTGGCCGAAAGGCGTATTGAGCATAGCATTGGCCGAAAGGCGTATTGAGCATAGCATTGGCCGAAAGGCGTATTGAGCATAGCATTGGCCGAAAGGCGTATTGAGCATAGCATTGGCCGAAAGGCGTATTGAGCATAGCATTGGCCGAAAGGCGTATTGAGCATAGCATTGGCCGAAAGGCGTATTGAGCATAGCATTGGCCGAAAGGCGTATTGAGCATAGCATTGGCCGAAAGGCGTATTGAGCATAGCATTGGCCGAAAGGCGTATTGAGCATAGCATTGGCCGAAAGGCGTATTGAGCATAGCATTGGCCGAAAGGCGTATTGAGCATAGCATTGGCCGAAAGGCGTATTGAGCATAGCATTGGCCGAAAGGCGTATTGAGCATAGCATTGGCCGAAAGGCGTATTGAGCATAGCATTGGCCGAAAGGCGTATTGAGCATAGCATTGGCCGAAAGGCGTATTGAGCATAGCATTGGCCGAAAGGCGTATTGAGCATAGCATTGGCCGAAAGGCGTATTGAGCATAGCATTGGCCGAAAGGCGTATTGAGCATAGCATTGGCCGAAAGGCGTATTGAGCATAGCATTGGCCGAAAGGCGTATTGAGCATAGCATTGGCCGAAAGGCGTATTGAGCATAGCATTGGCCGAAAGGCGTATTGAGCATAGCATTGGCCGAAAGGCGTATTGAGCATAGCATTGGCCGAAAGGCGTATTGAGCATAGCATTGGCCGAAAGGCGTATTGAGCATAGCATTGGCCGAAAGGCGTATTGAGCATAGCATTGGCCGAAAGGCGTATTGAGCATAGCATTGGCCGAAAGGCGTATTGAGCATAGCATTGGCCGAAAGGCGTATTGAGCATAGCATTGGCCGAAAGGCGTATTGAGCATAGCATTGGCCGAAAGGCGTATTGAGCATAGCATTGGCCGAAAGGCGTATTGAGCATAGCATTGGCCGAAAGGCGTATTGAGCATAGCATTGGCCGAAAGGCGTATTGAGCATAGCATTGGCCGAAAGGCGTATTAAGCATAGCATTGGCCGAAAGGCGTATTGAGCATAGCATTGGCCGAAAGGCTTATTGGCCGAAAGGCGTATTGAGCATAGCATTGGCCGAAAGGCGTATTAGCCGAAAGGCGTATTGAGCATAGCATTGGCCGAAAGGCGTATTGGTCACGCGAGGTGGGGCTCAGGCACGGCTGTACGTGTTGTAAGCGTGCACCCCCCGCCTCTAGCTGGAAAGAGTAGTCCGCCAGCTGGATGAGCTCTCTCTGGTTAGAGGAATAGGATCTCGGTGACACCTATTGAGCATTGCATAGAAACATAAAATAAAACATGGTTTATCGAACTCATACGCACAGCATGCATTGCATTTACGAGTCTTACTGGGATTTCATCTCATAGTGTATTGTATGGTGTAGATGATCTAGATATCGAGGAACCAGGTGAGGATGAGATTCCTCCTCCTGAGGCTTGAGTCTAGTTGACGGAGGATGGCTGCGGTGGTGTGCTGGCGCAGTCGAGGCTTATTTGACCCGTGGGGACAAGTATGTATAGATTTTGAGGGTTTTAAGCTATTTTGGATAGAATAGGAAAATTGTATAGACATTATAGGGTGCTTGGTTCTGGTAGTTGATAGGTTTACATTTTAATGTTTTTTAAACATTTTGTAATTGTTCAGTACAGGAGGATATGTTCGGTTTTTAGATATATCCACGCAGTTGGATTTCGCAAAGTCCGCTGCGAGTTGATTGAGTTTAAGTTATAAGTTGATGATTGGTGTTAAGCAGGTGAGGTTTGCTCTCTGGAATCGGATTCCAGAGAGTTAATTAAGTGTTTGCTCTCCTGAATTCCAGAGAGCATGTTATTTAAGTTAACAGGTTGATAGAAGAAGAGAAGAGAAGGCGAATGGTCGCAAGAGGCGATCGCTGCACTCTGTGTGCAGCGATCAGTCGCCGCAGCAATACAGCGACTGATCGCTGCACGCTGCAGCCAATGCAGCGAGCAGTCGCTGCATGCAGCAGCGACTGGTCGCTGCTCACTTTCATCGGGCAGAATGCCCACTTTGCCCTCCATTGTTAATAGTTTTAAATTGTTTATTAAATGTTTTATTAAATAGTTTTAATATTTGTTTTAAAGGTTTGATTTAAATTCCGATTTCGATTCTGGTTTCGATTTCGGCTTAGTTTTCGTTTAAAGGGTATTTAAAGTAATTATTGGGATAAAAAAAATATATAGTACGGGAAATACGGGTACAGTATTAGGGTCGTGACAATTTATGGTATCAGAGCCCCCGGGTTTTAAAATCGGTTCTGTAGACTGCTCGACTGCACAGCCACTCCGCGGACATTCTTCATCAACTGTAAGTATGTTTATAGCTTTATTTGATTTCTAGTTTCTTAGAATATTTGTTTTAACTTTTATATAGCAGTTTATAAATATGGTGCGTCCACGAAACGATCGAGATGACAGAGACGATACGATTGACACGCTCAAGGATTTTATTGCCCAGCAGTCTCAGCATATGGAGAGACAGGCTCAGCAGATGGAGAGACAGTCTCAACAGCTGGGTACTTTGATCGACCGAGAGGGCACTAGAGCTCGGGAGACAGCTATACTGGGTAGCCGTGGGATGGAGAGATTTCAGAAGCTCCAGCCCGTATCTTTAACGGACAGTCTACGGATCCCTCTTCAGCCGAGGAGTGGGTTCGCACTATGGAGGACATGCTGGCGTATGCTAGCGTAGAGGATGGAGAGAAGGTTGCACTGGTGACTTATCATTTGGCCTTAGACGCTCGGTTTTGGTGGGATTCCATCAAGACGACCACTGATGTGACTGTCATGGGCTGGGAGAGATTCAGAGAGTTATTTTATGACAAATATTTTAGCCATACCGTTCGCGAGGCGAAGATGGTCGAGTTTATGCAGTTGCGGCAGACTGCTTCTATTGCCGAGTATGTTAGGAAATTTGAGGCACTGTCCAGATTTGCGCCACGACAGGTCAGTGTCAACGAGGACAAGGTACTGCCGATTCTTACAGGGACTTAGCCAGGAGTTCCGGATGTGCCTTACCATATCTGGGGTACGACATGTATCCTATGACGACATTGTGGCTAGGGCACTCGACATTGAGGCTGTTGAGCAGAGTTCTACTAGACCGAGTGAGCCATCTAAGGGCTTCTTCCGAGAGATTCGACCTCAGTCACTGAACCGAGGTTAGCAGCCGAGAGCACAGCCCCAGCAGCAGCAGAGGGGTGTGAAGAGACCTCTTGAGGGAGGTAATGACCGGGGAAAGGCGAAGCAAGTACAGGGTGCTCCTCAGGTACCTGTTTGCCCGAAATGTCAGAAGGAACACACTGGCCAGTGCAGGATGGGCATGAACGTATGTTATTGGTGTGGAGAGCCGGGCCATTTTGCTAGAGACTGCCCGAAGCGTGGTCGAGATCAGTCGGGCGGTGATCAGAGGAGAGTTATGCCCAGGATCTTCGCTTTTATCGAGCCTGGTGATGTTGATAACGAGGATCAGCCTGCCGTGATAGCAGGTACTATATTGCTTACTGGCGTTCCTGTATTTTCTTTATTAGACACGGGGGCTACGCATTCTTTTGTTTCCACCGCTTGTGTGTCGAGATTGAGGCTTGCGCCTGAGTTAGCAGAATGCGAGTATAGTGTGATGCTACCTTCAGGAGAGCGTATGCAGTCTGGTCATGTAGTCCAGGGCAGCATTATCTCGATTGGGGACCGTACTCTCTGTGCTCGCCTTATTGTTATGGGCATCGAGCACTATGATCTTATTTTAGGGATTGATTGGCTATCGCAGCACTTCGCCACCATCGACTGTCGATCCGGGATTGTCACCTTTCGACCTCCGGGTAAAGCTGAGTTTTCTTATCAGGCGATGAGCAGATTCAGTAGCTCGCCTATTTCTTATTCCATGATGGTCAACGAGCAGTTGAAAGGTGCGTGCTCTATTTATTTGGCCTCTGTCTTTGATTGTAAGTTGCTCAGCAGATTGAAGCCGAGCTGACATCCCTATCGTCAGAGAGTTCTCTGATATATTCCTTGATGATCTTCTCGGATTACCGCCGGACCGGGAGATTGAGTTCACTATTGACGTATATCCTAACTCCGCGCCGAGGTTTAAAAACCCGTATCGATTGGCACCAGCTGAGTTGAGAGAGTTGAGGACTCAGCTTGATGAGTTACTAGAGAAGGGCTTTATTCGACCCAGTGTTTCACCCTGGGGTGCGCCTGTTCTATTCGTCAAGAAGAAAGACGGGACCCTCAGGATGTGCATTGATTACAGAGAGTTGAACAAATTGACGGTGAAGAATAAATATCCGTTGCCTCGGATTGATGACTTATTTGATCAGCTACAGGGTGCCCGAGTATTTTCCAGGATCGACCTGCGCTCGGGTTACAATCAACTGAAGGTCCGGAAGGATGATATACCGAAGACGGCATTCCAAACGAGGTATGGGCATTATGAGTTCCGTGTCGTGTCTTTTGGACTTACTAATGCCCCTGCAGCATTTATGGATCTGATGAACCGTGTCTTCAAGGAGTATCTGGACAAGTTCGTGGTGGTCTTCATCGACGATATCCTAATTTACTCTAAGACGAAGGAAGAGCACGAGGAGCATCTGAGGATCGTTTTACAGATTCTGAGTCAACGCCAATTATATCCAAAGTTTTCAAAGTGCAAGTTCTAGCTTGACAGTGTGAGCTTCCTTGGCCATATCATATCACAGGACGGAGTTTCTGTGGATCCGAGAAAGATTCAGGTGGTCATAGATTGGCCACAGCCGAAGAACGTACGTGAGGTGCATGGATTTCTCAGATTGGCCGGTTATTATCGGAAGTTTATAGAGGGATTCTCGAAGATCGCACTTCCCCTTTCACGATTGACTCGGAAGAACGAGAGGTTTATTTGGTCGCCTGCTTGTGATGATAGTTTTATGGAGTTAAAGCAGAGATTGACCACCGCTCCAGTATTGGCGTTACCGGTTGAGGGTGTCAGATTCAGTATTTACTGTGATGCGTCTGGAGTGGGACTCGGTTGTGTATTGATGCAGGAGGGGAGAGTTATTTCTTATGCTTCTCGGCAGTTGAAGCCGTACGAGCAGAATTACCCTACTCACGACCTTGAGTTAGCAGCTGTGGTCTTCGCACTGAACATATGGAGACATTATTTATATGGGCAGTCAGTGCGAGATATTTTCCGACCACAAGAGCTTGAAGTACTTATTTACGCAGAAGGAGCTGAACATGCGACAGAGACGATGACTTGAGTTTGTCAAAGATTATGATTTTGACATCAAGTACCATCCGGGGAAGGCGAACAAGGTTGCTGATGCCTTGAGCAGAGTGCCTTCTGCGAGACAGCCTTCATTAGCAGCGCTGTCGGTTACAATGCGGTCTGAGATTGAGAGATTCGATGTGGAGGTAGTGGCGGAGTTGTCTAGTATCCTCGCCAACATTTCTCTCAGGCCGACTTTTCTGGATCGTATACGTGAGGCTCAACAGAGTGATTCGGAGTGTATGGAGCTTCGATCCAGCATGACATTGGGAGACTCGTCGGATTTTCATTTATCTGAGGATGGTATTCTGAGATTTAGGCATAGGTGGTACGTGCCTAATGACGAGGATCTGAAGAAGGAGATTTTAGCAGAGACACATTCTTCAGCATATTCTGTGCACCCGGGAAGTACCAAGATGTACCGGGATTTGAAACAACACTTCTAGTGGCCGAACATGAAGAGGGAGATTGTCAAGTACATTGAGACCTGCCTAGTATGTCAGCAGGTAAAGGCAGAGCACCAGAGACCGGCCGGAACGTTATTGCCACTGCCGATTCCGGAGTGGAAGTGGGAGCAGATCTCCATGGATTTCATTGTGGGGCTCCCGAGGACGACGAAGGGCCATGATGGCATATGGGTTATCGTGGACCGATTGACAAAGTCGGCCCACTTCTTATCTGTGAGGATGGCATCGTCTATGGATCAGCTCGCAGAGCTTTATGTGCAGGAGACTGTCAGACTGCATGGCGTGCCAGTTTCCATTGTCTCAGACAGAGATCCGAGATTTACTTCAAAGTTCTGGAAGAGCTTGCATAAAGCTATGGGGACTCAGCTTAATTTCAGCACCGCATTTCATCCTCAGACTGATGGTCAGACAGAGAGGACGAATCAGATACTTAAGGATATGCTCCGAGCTTGTGTGCTAGAGTTTCAGGGCTCGTGGAGCCGATATTTGCCTCTGGTTGAGTTCTCGTACAACAACAGCTTCCAGGCTACTATTGGCATGGCTCCGTATGAGGCGTTGTATGGTCGGAAGTGTAGATCTCCGTTATATTGGGACGAGGTTGGCGAGGCCAGCATCGTTGGTCCTGATATTCTACAACAGACGGCAGAGAAGATTGCCATTATCCGACAGCGTATCGAGGTAGCTCAGAGCCGACAGAAGAGCTATGCTGACACTAGGCGGAGAGAGCTAGAGTTCGAAGAAGGTGATGAGGTGTATCTCAAAGTTTCTCCGCTCAAGGGCATTGCGAGATTTGGAAGGATGGGTAAGCTAAACCCTCGTTATGTGGGGCCCTTTCCTATTCTGAAGAGGATCGGGAAGTTGGCGTACAGGTTGCAGCTTCCGGCTTCTATGGAGGGTATCCACGACGTGTTTCATGTATCTATGCTTCGGAAGTGCTTGCGCAATCCGTCGCATATCGTGGAGGCTACAGAGATCGAGGTACAGCCTACCTTAAGCTATGAGTTTAGGCCGGTACGTATTTTGGAGACTTCCATCAAGATTTTGCGCAACAAGGAGATTCCGCTAGTCAAAGTCTTATGGCGGAACCACAAGGTGGAAGAAGCTACGTGGGAGCGACAGCAGGATATGATGACTAGATATCCTGAGTTATTTGTATGATTTAATTTTGTTGACAAAATTCTGAATATGGAGGGTAGAATGTAATACCCAGCTTGTACGGATTTCGGATATAATATATTATATTGTTATTTTATTATATAGTGGCATTTTTGGTAAATATGTCAAATCAGGTCCGTTTCACGAAAAGAAAGCGTCATCACGATCCTAACGATTAATAGGAATTTTAAGGAAATTATGGGAATTTTCGGAGATTAAACACTATATTCCGAGTAAATACACTTCTCGTAATGTAAAAGACGTTCTCGTAAAAATAGTAAACGAGGTCTGAATTGCGAACAGACAGTTTTAATAAAGCCCTGGCAATGAATAGGGGTGATTGGCAAAATAGGGAGTTTTTGAGAACCCAAATAGTTGGACGATTAACGAACCGAAGGATGAAACAAAATAGAAATATGTGCTAAGGGCAAAACGGTAATTTGCCAAAGCAAATTTATAAAAATAACTAAAACTCTCTTTTTCCTCATTCTTTCTCTGCCTTCGCGAAATCACAGAGAGCATTTCCTTTCCTTCTTCGCGACTTCTCCTCTGGCCGCGGCGATTCTCTTCCGATTCCGACCCCGTTCGCTTCGTTTTCTTTGTGATTTCTCCTTCAATCGACGCTCTAGGTATGAACCTACAATCTTAGAGCTTTTATTTCGATGTTTACGGAGTTTCAAACAATTAGGTTCGTTTAGGGTTTCGATTAAAAACGAGATTTAGGATCCGAAATCTATAGATTTGTTGTGTTTAAGTAAATATGGAACGTATTGAACGTTTTAGGACGAAGTTAGAACGATTCGTGAGAAATATTGGAAATTGTGAAAATTCGAGATTTTTTAGATAAACTCGTAAATTGAGAAATTAGGTGCCGAGCGTAAATTGCTCGATAGAGTAGTGCAACGAGTCGAATTAGAGCTTTAGGAAATTCTTTAGTTAAGGTTTTGACAATTTGGACGTTTATTAACTCAAACTCGTTTTAACGTAAATCCTTGTAAATTACTTAGGTGAACAGCGCTCGTGGACGGAGCTTAAGCTGCTTTGGATACGAGGTAAGTTCTCGTGATCTTCTTTGGCCGATTGGCCTACACCGTACGTCAAATGTCGTCTTGAGGAGTTTTGGAGATGCGTTTATTTGATTCTGTTTGGTGTTTGGGTAACTAGGTTTTAGGAGTTTATAGTTTACGCTTTACGGTCTTGATGGTACATATTATTGCTTGTTTACTGTAAGTTATTGAACTGTTCACGCATCACTTGTTTAAAGAAAAACATGAAAATGAATTTTTGCACAGAGTTTTAAAGATAACGTAAAGTATAGCATTGGCCGAAAAGGAGTATTGAGCATAGCATTGGCCGAAAGGCGTATTGAGCATAGCATTGTATTGAGCATAGCATTGGCCGAAAGGCGTATTGAGCATAGCATTGGCCGAAAGGCGTATTGAGCATAGCATTGGCCGAAAGGCGTATTGAGCATAGCATTGGCCGAAAGGCGTATTGAGCATAGCATTGGCCGAAAGGCGTATTGAGCATAGCATTGGCCGAAAGGCGTATTGAGCATAGCATTGGCCGAAAGGCGTATTGAGCATAGCATTGGCCGAAAGGCGTATTGAGCATAGCATTGGCCGAAAGGCGTATTGAGCATAGCATTGGCCGAAAGGCGTATTGAGCATAGCATTGGCCGAAAGGCGTATTGAGCATAGCATTGGCCGAAAGGCGTATTGAGCATAGCATTGGCCGAAAGGCGTATTGAGCATAGCATTGGCCGAAAGGCGTATTGAGCATAGCATTGGCCGAAAGGCGTATTGAGCATAGCATTGGCCGAAAGGCGTATTGAGCATAGCATTGGCCGAAAGGCGTATTGAGCATAGCATTGGCCGAAAGGCGTATTGAGCATAGCATTGGCCGAAAGGCGTATTGAGCATAGCATTGGCCGAAAGGCGTATTGAGCATAGCATTGGCCGAAAGGCGTATTGAGCATAGCATTGGCCGAAAGGCGTATTGAGCATAGCATTGGCCGAAAGGCGTATTGAGCATAGCATTGGCCGAAAGGCGTATTGAGCATAGCATTGGCCGAAAGGCGTATTGAGCATAGCATTGGCCGAAAGGCGTATTGAGCATAGCATTGGCCGAAAGGCGTATTGAGCATAGCATTGGCCGAAAGGCGTATTGAGCATAGCATTGGCCGAAAGGCGTATTGAGCATAGCATTGGCCGAAAGGCGTATTGAGCATAGCATTGGCCGAAAGGCGTATTGAGCATAGCATTGGCCGAAAGGCGTATTGAGCATAGCATTGGCCGAAAGGCGTATTGAGCATAGCATTGGCCGAAAGGCGTATTGAGCATAGCATTGGCCGAAAGGCGTATTGAGCATAGCATTGGCAAGGAGTAGTGAGCATAGCATTGGCCGAAAGGCGTATTGAGCATAGCATTGGCCGAAAGGCTTATTGGCCGAAAGGCGTATTGAGCATAGCATTGGCCGAAAGGCTTATTGGCCGAAAGGCGTATTGGTCACGCGAGGTGGGGCTCAGGCACGGCTGTACGTGTTGTAAGCGTGCACCCCCCCGCCTCTAGCTGGAAAGAGTAGTCCGCCCACTGGATGAGCTCTCTCTGGTTAGAGGGATAGGATCTCGGTGACACCTATTGAGCATTGCATAGAAAGATAAAATAAAACATGGTTTATCAAACTCATACGCACAGCATGCATTGCATTTACGAGTCTTACTGGGATTTCATCTCATAGTGTATTGTATGGTGTAGGTGATCTAGATATCGAGGAACCAGGTGAGGATGGGATTCCTCCTTCTGAGGCTTGAGTCCAGTTAACGGAGGATGGCTGTGGTGGTGTGCTGGCGCAATCGAGGCTTATTTGACCCGTGGGGACAGTATGTATAGATTTTGAGGGTTTTAAGCTATTTTGGATAGAATAGGAAAATTGTATAGACATTATAGGGTGCTTGGTTCTGGTAGTTGATAGGTTTACATTTTAATATTTTTTAAACGTTTTGTAATTGTTCAGTACAGGAGGATATGTTCGGTTTTTAGATATATCCACGCAGTTCGATTTCGCAAAGTCCGCTGCGAGTTGATTGAGTTTAAGTTATAAGTTGATGATTGGTGTTAAGCAGGTGAGGTTTGCTCTCTGGAATCGGATTCCAGAGAGTTGATTAAGTGTTTGCTCTCCTGAATTCCAGAGAGCATGTTATTTAAGTTAACAAGTTGATAGAAGAAGAGAAGAGGAGGCGAATGGTCGCAAGAGGCGATCGCTGCACTCTGTGTGCAGCGATCAATTGATCGCTGCATGCAGCAAATGCAGCGATCAGTCGCTGCATGCAGCAAATGCAGCGATCAGTCGCTGCATGCAGCAGCGAATGCAGCGATCAGTCGCTGCATGCACCAGCGACTGGTCGCTGTTCACTTTCATCGGGCAGAATGCCCACTTTGCCCTCCGTTGTTAATAGTTTTAAATTGTTTATTAAATAGTTTTAATATTTGTTTTAAAGGTTTGATTTAAATTCCGATTTCGATTATGGTTTCGATTTCGGCTTAGTTTTCATTTAAAGGGTATTTAAAGTAATTATTGGAATAAAAAAAAATATAGTACGGAAAATACGGGTACAGTATTAGGGTCGTGACAGATTCTCCTCAAACTTTCTTTTAGCCATAAAGAAATTTGCTTTCTCCTTTTCTTTCTTTCTAGTCGCTTCGTCTTTGGCTATCTGTTCCGGCAATAAAGGTGCATGCTTGATTGTTTTACCGCCGAACCTTAGTGAGTAAAAGTTGGTAAAACCATCATGGGATGCTTTTCTGTCATATTGCTAGGGATGTCCCATAAGGAGATGACTAGCATTCATAGGTATGACATCACAAAGAATGGAGTCATTATATTTTCCAATAGAAATTTGATGGTGACTTGCTTATTTACTTTCATGTCATCTCGATCGTCAAGCCATCGTAACGTATAGGGTTTTGGATGTGGAGTTGTGTCTAACCCTAATTTCTCGACCATATCCTTGGACGCAACATTCGCACAACTACCTCCATCTATAATTAGTGAGGATACCTTATCTTTAATTATACAACGGGTATGAAAAATATTCTCCCGTTGGCATTGCTCTTCTATAGTTTTGGATACTAATACTCTTCAAATAAACCATTAAGTTCCTGGGCATGATAAACCTCATCTTCAAGTTCATCTTCACTTTCTAGTTCTCCAGTACCCTCCTGAATTACCATAATTTGACGGTTAGGACATTGGGTCATCATGTGTCCAAAACCTTGGCACTTGAAACATTTAATATTTCTAGACCTATTTTGGTTACTTTTCGCTATGGTAGGTTTCTTACTGGTTTCTTTAGCTGGCCAGCTTTTAGTTAAAGATTGTTTCTCTTCTACCTTAATAATCTTCTTATTAGCCTCGGGGGGTGAAGTAAATCTAGTAGGGGCTGTCCTACCTTCTCTTTTTAATTGTCGTTCAACTTTTACAGTCATTTGAGCTACTGAGTCCAATGAGTTAAAAGGGTGTAATTCCACTACATTGCTAATGTCCGGGTTTAATACTCGAATAAATCTAACGATTACTTGTTTCTCCGGTTCATTTCATTCTCCTCTTATCCTTAACATTTTAAATTCTGTAAGATATTCTTCTACCGACTTTCCCTTTTACATTAGATTTTGCATTTGCAAGAACAGTTCTTGACGGTAGTGACTTGGTACGAAACGTTTCCTCATTAGATATTTCTCTCCACGTGGTGACGGGGCCTTCATGGTTTTGCCACCTTTGGGTTTTTAAGTTTTCCTACCACAATGATGCGTAGCCAGTTAGCATAACTCATACTAGTTGAATCATGGTACGATCTGTATATCCATAATATTCAAAAACCTTTTCAACCTTGTCTATCCAATCCAAGTACGAATCTCCATTACATGATCCCTCGAAAGGTGGTATGGTTAACCTAGCATGTCTAAAGTCATCATTATCCCTTCGTCTGTGGGGTACGAAATCTTCTCTTCCATCCATCGATTCTTCATCTTGTGAGTCTCGATCGTGAAACCTATTCCTAGGGGGCTCTAGGTCATTTCTATGGATAGGTTCATTGAATTCTCAGTTCGACTTGTCTCCTATTCAGGGGCTCATAGAAAATTGGTCCGGTCATTCTATTTGGTGATGGTTCTGGAAATTACGATTCATATCTCTTTCTAGCCCAGGGTGTTCTATGGTCCAATTCATTTCCTTCTCTAGGTAGAGGATCTTGGACATGCTTAGTACGTGCATTATGGATTTCTCGATCATCGAGTCGATCCAATACTTGTTTCATTATTTGACTAAGCCCATCAATTTGGCCTTGTAGGCTAGATTCTCCAACTTGAGGATTCTTGTTTGGAGAACCCTCCAAGTCACGTTCTTACTCAAAGGTAGAGTTGTAATTAAGGCCACTACGGGTAGTCATGATTAAAATTTACTTAACTCCTAAATTTTAGGAAAGTTAGATAAGTTTTAGGAATGGTTGGTTACTAATAACGGGAAAAAAGAAACTTCTCAATATTTTTTTTTAACACTACTTAATTCCTAAATTTTAGGTAGGATTGGAATTTTCATGTGAATTCAAAACAAAATATCTAAAACAGTTTTATCCTAGAATTTAGGGATTTTTGATTTTCACCTTTGGATTAAAACTTGATTAACAAATTAGGATAGAGAATTACAAATCAGGTTTCGGTTTTCTCTTGAATTATGTCTTGATTAACAAATAAAATAATAACTTTATAATATAAATTTCCTGTTATTAAGATATTCAAATAAAACTTAAACACAATAATTAGATTGATACAAGTTTTACTAGCCTCAGTTTGGTGTACTCTCCACGGCCACTTGTAAAAAAAAAATCAATCCAATTAGAAACCAATTAGGATTAGATTATGCTATTCAATCAATGATGCTATCAATCAAGGGTGAACACGCAAATCAGATTACTAACGTGATTAATTCCTTAAAATTGACAATTCAATTTGTATAACAAGATTTAATCGGTTGTCAAGAAGTAGCCTAGGGTGTAGAATACCTTCCTCGACTCAAACAATGGCTTTTGATGCAATTTGAGTTTTATAAACCCAAAACAATGTAAAAGTAATGCCGAAAAATTTAAATCAAAGAATGCAAGGGAAGTAACCTCGGCTTTGATACCAAGATGATAACCTTTAGGATCTACAAAGAAAAGGTTATGCAAGAAAACACCGCAATGAGGTGTTCTCGGTTAAATCCGTGAGCACCTCTAAATAAGCACTCCAAAATATATATTAAATGACGTTCAATTTGACTGAAGTTTGGAGGGAAAATTGCTTGATAATAATGATTATAACCTGTAAATTTCACGTTAGAAATAAATCAAACAAAGAACTTAAGAAACAATTACCCATAACCGGCCCGAGAGCAACTTAGGCACTTTCGGGTGAATGTAATTTTCCTAAGAAAATTACAACGGCATAAGACATGGTTGGCTTCACTCTTCTTACTTATCTAGGGTCTTAGAAAAGGTGAAGAAAATGTGAGGAATAAAAGTCACCAAGCAACCACAGACTTGGCAACAATTGGAGTTTCAATCTCCACCCAAATTGAAAATCAATTTGAGGACTAACCTTTGATTGAAGAAGGATTGTAAAAACCGATCAAGCATTCAAGGTTTGAGAGGAAAAGGGTCTACTTGTTCTCATTCAAAATCGGATCTGCCAATGCAAACACCAATTGCCATGATTAAAATGAAAACCTAAGGTGATTAAGGTAATTTCACACAAAGAGTTGATCTCAGCCATGAATACTTTGGAGCTTCAATCTTCAATCGATGGTGGAGATTGCTTCTTTATCAACAAACAGATTTTCTTTCCATAAAATTAGGCTTCAGCTTATACTCTTTCAAATGACATTGGAGTGGAATTTGAATTTTAAAAAAAATGGCGCCTTTCTTCATATATAGACTGGGCTGGATGTCCTTGTGCGCGCGGCTTGCTTCATTTGAGCCGAACTTCTTGGTTGATCTCTGGACTTCAAGTCTTTGTGTGTCATACTTTGACCACCACTAACCTAACATCCATCTAACCTAACCATTCAATCTAATGCATGCATGCAACTATAAATTAAATTAACAAGAAGGTAAATGTTTGCCAAATTCAAATGCAAGAGAGGAAAATTACACAAAGATGCTATCGGGAAGACAAATTCTCATTTGACTTTGAGTTGACTCCGTTGGACCTTGAGTTGACCACTCTGTGGCATTCCATGCAAGCATGTTGGTTAGCTTGTCTATGTCTTGAGAGGCTGGTATCCAATCCAAGCGATCCATTAGGCCTTCACCTGCAAAAACAGTGTAATAGTCAATAAAGAAATTAGTTAGGTTTTGACCTTTGGCTTGAGAGCGTGTAATCGGTCTCCCAAGTGTATCAAGAAGTGGAAAGTAGAGCCATATTTAGTTACATTTAACACTCTTTTCAATTGTTTCTACAACAATGGTTGATTTTCAGAGGCGGGAGAGATATGGAATCACCTGGAGAAGACGAACCTGATTCCTGATATTAGAAGTTACAACTCAAAATTAAACGGACTAGTTGTTGGGAAAAATAACGTCGAAATCGGCGGGAACCCCACTTAAATAAGTGGTACTAAAAATGATAGCAGATGCGATCCAAAAAATACCATGAATATTTTTCTATTGCCGTAAAATTACAACGGCCAAAAAGTAAGAGAAATAATGGCCAAAATGAACACCGAGAATTTTACGTGGAAACCCAAATCGGGAAAAAAGCCATAGGGACTGAGTCTATAAAGATCTCACTATCAAAAATAGGATTTACAATATTTTTCTAGATATCGAATATCCTAGAAAATATTCACTAAGAGAAATTACCACTCTTAGAACTCTCAATGTGCACAAAAGTACCACACCTATTTTTCTCTTACTCTTTATTTTTTTTTCCTCCAAAATAATCCTCACTATTTCTCTCCCTCTTCTCAGAGAAGGTTTCTCTCTTCTCTTCGGATGCCAGAAGAGTTTGCATGAAGCCTCTATTTATAGAGGCTTCAAGGGAACACCTTCCTTAAAGGAAGGTGGGCGCTGCGAATGGAGGGTAGGCGCCGAAATTGAAGAAAAAAGAAATTTCTTCTTTCTTCTTTTCAATCGTATTAATGAGATAGGTCCCTCATCATAATGGAGGGACCCCACAAATCTCCTCATCCCAACTTATGATGAGGTCTCTCTAACGATCCCGCTCTTCGCCGACAAGTCTCGAGCTTCTCCTTTGGCAAAGCCTTTGTCAACATATTCGAACTGTTTTCACTGGTGTGCACTTTCGCCAAGTGCAACTACTTTGTCTCGAGTAAATCTCGAACCCAATGATATCTCACATCAATATGCTTAACCTCGAATAAAATGACGAATTCTTGGAGAGATTGATAACACTCTGGCTATCACTGAACATAATATACTTCTCTTGGAACAGACTCAATTTCTCAAGAAATCTCTTCATCCATAAAGCCTCCTTGCAACCCTCAGTGATTTCAATGTACTTGGCTTCTGTGGTGGATAGTGCAACACAATCTTGCAGCTTGGATTTCCAACACACGGCTCCTCCTGCAAAAATCATCAAGAATCCTGATATGGACATCCTAGAATCAACGTTATCGGCCATATCTGAATCGGTATACCCAACTAACATAGGATCACATGCCACTGAAACACAAACACAACCTGGAAGTGCCTCTGAGATATCTGAATATCCACTTCACTGCTTCCCAATGTTCTTTGCCAGGATTGGAGAGGAATCGGCTGACTACTCCAACTGAATGAGCAATATCGGGTCGAGTACAAACCATGGCGTACATCAAACTGCCAACTGCAGACGCATAAGGAACTCGACTCATGTCGGCCTTGTCTTTCTCACTTGTAGGACATTGCTCTGAATTGAGCTTGAAGTGACCTGCAAGTGGAGAACACACAACTTTGACCAGGCTCATGTTAAACTTTTCAAGTACCTTCTCAATGTAGTCTTCCTGAGACAACCACAGTTTCCCATTCTTCCTATCACGAGAGATCTTTATACCGAGTATCTTCTTTGCCGCACCCAAGTCTTTCATAGCAAAAGACTTGCTCAACTCTCCTTTCAACATAGCAATTTTGCTAGTGTCACGGCCTATGATCAACATATCGTCAGACATACAAGAGGAGAATAATGAAGTCATCATCAAAATACCTCTTGATGAACACACAATGATCCGACGATGTCCGGCTGTACTCGTGACACACCATGAAAGATTCAAACTTCTTGTACCACTGTCGTGGAGCTTGTTTGAGGCCATACAAGCTCTTCTTCAACTTGCACACAAGTTTCTCCTTTCCTCTGACTTTGAATCCCTCGGGCTGCTCCATGTAAATCTCTTCCTCCAGGTCACCATGAAGGAACGCAGTTTTCACATCAAGTTGCTCGATCTTCAAGTTCAAGCGTGCCACTAAACCAAGAGCAACTCAGATCGAGAACATCTTCAACACCGGTGAGAATATTTCTTCAAAGTCGATTCCCTTCTTCTGACCGTACCCCTTCACAACTAACCGAGCCTTGTGTCTTAGGCTGTGAGCTTACATTTTTTGTCTTCAACTTGTAGAGTCATCTATTCTTGAGAGCTTTCTTTCCTTGGGGTAACTTCACCAAGTCATAAGTGTGGTTCTCGTGAAGAGATTGCATTTCCTCTTCCATGGTTTCCATCCACTCTTTCTTATTATCAACGGAAGTTGCCTCTTGGTAAGTTTATGACTCTTCGGCATCTGTGAGCATCACATACTCATCTGAAGTGTATCTCATCGAAGGACACCGTTCTCTAGTAGATCTTCTCAAAGGAGGTTCATCTAGGCAACTCTTGAACCTTTTCTTCAAATTGTTCAGTTGGTTCAACATTATCAGTTGTGGGGAACTTTGCCATTTGCGGGACCGGTATCATATTCTGGTTCCGCTCCCCCTTGATTGAAATGCCTTACAGATGTGGAAATCGGATCCAAATCGATCAGATCATCACTGTACCTCTTTGCCATTTCTGACTTATCGATGTCTTTGACGCCCTGGTCTTCCACGAACATTGCATCTCGGCTTCTGACAAGCTTTTTCTGCACTGGATCGTAGAACCTGTAGCCAAACTCATCAAGACCATAACTAATGAACACACACGACCTTGTCTTCATATCGAGCTTTGATTGCTCATCTTTTGGAATGTGAACAAAGGCCTTGCACCCAAAGGTGCGCAGATGGCTATAAGAAGCTTCTTTTCCAGACTACATCTTATCCCGAACTTCGAAACCCAACAGAACACACGGTGTGAGGTTCAACACGTGAACCACTGTACTCAAGGTTTCACCCCAGAAGGACCTCGACAACTGTGACTGCGAAAGCAAACATCTTACCCTCTCAACGAGTGTCCTATTCATTCTCTCGGCTAACCCGTTCAACTGAGGAGTTTTCGAAGGTGTCTTTTGATGTTGAATACCCTGCTCTCGGCAATACTCATCAAAGGGACCGCAATACTCACCCTCATTATCTGTCCGGATGCACTTTACCTTCACACATGTTTCTCTTTCCACACACCCAAATCTTTCTTGAATGATCGTCGATGAAAGTCACAAAGTACAACGCACCTCCAAGTGTTCTTGTCTTCATTGGACCACACATATCGGAGTACACCATGTTGAGTATACCCGATTTTCGCGAGTGAGGAACACTTTTAAAGGCTACTCGAGTCTGCTTACCAGCCAAGCAGTGAACACACTGCTTTAAAGAGCTATTTTTAATACCTGAGAGTAAATTCTTCTTGGCAAGAATCATCAATCCCTTCCCGCTCATATGGCTAAGCCGATTCTGCCAAAGTTTTACAGCATTTTCATCGTCCACCGTATGGAATGTGAAATTTGCGATCTTCGCGTGCATCACATATAATTAGGAGTATTTTTCTCCTCTTGCCACAATTAAAGAGCCTTTGGCGAGCTTCCATATTCCATCACGAAAGGTATTGCAAAACCCTTCATCGTCTAACTTGCCGGTCAAGATCAAATTCATGCGAATATCAGGAATGTGTTTCACACCTCTTAAAACTAGGGTGTTGCCGATGTCAGTTTCCAAACACACGTCTCCCACACCAATGGCTTTTGCAACTCCATCATTTCTCATTCTTACACTTCCAAAGTCACCATAAGTATAAGACGTGAAGAAATCCCTCCGCGAAGTGGCATGTATCGAAGCGCCACTATCGATCACCCAACTCGTATCTTGGCAGGTGAGATTGACGACATCTTCGTCGTACATAATAAAGAATTTTTCGGTGGCCGCGGCTACTTTCTCACCCGAATTACCCTCTTCGGTATTCGTTTCCTCTCCTTTGGCATTCGAACTCTCCCGAAGGAACTTTCGACAAAATCTCTTGATGTGTCTCTTTTTGCCACAATGATCACACTCAACGTTGGCGTATTGTCTGGACTTACTTTGACTCCGATTTTTGTTGTCCTGGACCTTTGCTTTGACTTCTCCCCCTGTTTTCGGTGATTGGGACGTCTTTCTGTGAGGAAGAACCTGTTGACTACTTTTGACTACATCCATAGCCAAAACACCATCCGGGGCCAAGTTAGACAACGACATTATGAATGTCTCCCACGAGTCCGGCAAAGTCCCAAGAAGCATTAACCCTTAAACTTCTTCATCAAACTTGATTTTCATTCCAGCCAATTGATTGATAATTCCTTGAAATGTATTTAAGTAATCAGTCATAGCTTTTCTGTTATGGTACTTCAACCCCAGAAGCTGACCAGTCTTCCGAGCGTACACTTCCTTAAGTTTTTTTCACAAGCTCTGAGCATTTTTTTCTCACTGACATGGTTAAGGACGTTATCATTTATCCAATGTCGAATGTAACCGCACACTTGACAATGACATAATTCTCATTTGATGTCAGATTTATCTGCCAGCTTCGCACTAGCAAACACGGGTAGATAATAGTCTTTCACGTAGAGAAGATCCTCCATCTTCTTTTTCCACACATGATAGTTGGAGCCGTTCAACGTGACCATCCGACTCGAGTTACTCTCCATGATTCAAACACGGCACAATGACTACAACCTTGCTCTGATACCACTTGTTGGGAAAAATAACGTCGAAATCGGTGAGAACCCCACTCAAATAAGCGGTACGAAAAAAGATAGCAGATGCAATCCGAAAAATACTATGAATATTTTTCCACTTCCGTAAAATTACAACAGCCAAGAAGTAAGAGAAATAATGGTCAAAATGAACACCGAGAATTTTACAGTGGAAACTCAAATTGGGAAAAAACCACGGGGACTGAGTCCAGAAAGATCTCACTATCAAAAATAAGATTTACAATATTTTTCTATATATCGAATATCCTAAAAAATATTCACTAAAAGAAATTACCCCTCTTAGAACTCTCAATATGCACAAAAACACCACACATATTTTTCTCTCACTCTTTATTTTCTCTCCCTCCAAAATAATCATCACTATTTCTCTCATTCTTCTCAAAGAAGGTTTCTTTCTTCTCTTCTCTTCTCTTCGGATGCCAGAAGAGTTTCTATGAAGCCTCTATTATAAAGGCTTCAAGGAAACACCTTCCTTAAAGGAAGGTGGGCGCTGCAAATGGAGGGTAGGCGCCGAAATTGAAGAAAGAAGAAATTTCTTCTTTATTCTTTTCAATCGTATTAATGAGATGGGTCCTTCATCATAACTGAGGGACCCCACACTAGCTTTGGTGAAGAAAATGGAAGATCCAGTGAAGCTGTTTGAAGAAACTGAAGACCAAGGAAATAAAGCCTGATGTCTTCACTTTCAATGCTCTGATTAAGGGCTACGTTAAAGAGAGTAAATTAGAAGAAGCCAAGCAATGGTTTATTGAACTGGAGAAAACTGAAATCGCCCCCCAGAAAACAACTTACGCAACAATTATTCCTTTTCTCTGCGAGAAAGGAGATTTAGCGTTTGCTCATCAGCTCTGCAACGACATCTTCAAAAGACAGAAACTGGTTCACAGTAGTGTTTTGCAGGTTGTTGTGGATGAACTAGTCAAGTGTTCCCAGATTGAAGATGCCAAGGAAATTGTTCATCTCGGAAAGACGAACAACTATCGCCTATACAAGTTGACTCTGCCTTCAGTCAAGTAAGAGATTTTTTTTTTTTTTTTTTTGCATTGTTGTGAAATCTGAATCCTGTATGCTTTGAGTTAACTTGATTTCATATCTGCCAATTTCTATGGGTTTGATAGTCATCCATAGTTCTTTGTTTTTGGAAGTTTTTCAATAAGAAAAGGCCAATTTAAAGAGGAAGAGATTGTAGGTTTAGATGCTTGGATACACCCCTATAATAACCCAAAACATGTCATGAGATAATCCGTAATTTTGTCTAGAAGTAGGAACCTAATCTAGCCAGCTCAATCTGGTTAACCAACATGTATTGTGACGTTTTGTTGTCTGTTTTTGATCTTCTTTTGCAGCAAAGAAACTATTTCTAATTATTCTCTTATTCATCAATAATCATTAGTGTGGAGGCTCAAAATTAATTATAATATTATATTTATTTTCATATTTTACTCTTTAAACAAACTTGTTGACATGATAAATAATGATTGGTGCAATTATTAGTTGAACAAATTTGTTTAGAGAATAAAATAAGAGAGTAAACGTAATATTACTTCAAACTGAATTATTTTTTTAGAGCCTCTAAGGTTGAACGCTTGGGTTGCAGAGCGACCACTATTGATTTGCTTTATGATATCTAATTATTTATATTAGACCTCGCAATTCTTGCAAAATTAAATTCTTTCTCAATGAACTTCATTAATTATGTTCGAACGAACTTCAATGAATATCTAAGTGGATTGGTTATTATGTTCATTATGTTGTCCCATGATTAGACCTCTTAACGAATTTTCGACCTTAGATTCTTAACCTCAACTAAATTTCGTCAATCTCCATGTCGATTTATTTCCGAATTTCGCCGTCAATTCTCTTTCTTCTAAGATTTTACCTTAATCGTCGTACACTCGGGTTTAACAGCATAATAATAGAGAAAAATTAACTTATTAATATATGATAATTTAATATTTAGTTTGTTAAGAAAGGTATTTTAAAGTTTGTTTTGTAACCAACTCACCAAATCACTCTTTATTTTTTTTTTTGGAAAGTGATAATTTTTTAAAGCTAAGGATGAAAAAATTAGGGTAATACATGCGAGCTCATTTGCGTGCATAATAAAGCGTAAAAAATACTTTGAATTTAAGGATAACAAAATCAATGGTTTGGGTCAGTTTTATTAGGTTCTTTCTTTATAACTTTATTATAATTACAACAAAAAATAAAAATTTGTATATTTATTAATTGTTTCTGGGATTCAAAACTATTTTCTTTGAAATCGAAAGCATGAAAAATTGATTAAATTATTTTTAAGGATTATGATATAAATTTGTACGACTGAGACTGACTGAGCCAGAGCCACCCTCTTCGTTTACTAAATCCACGCCGGGAGAGAGCAAATACTTGAGATCCTCCATTTCTATGTCTATAAACATTATATTTGTCAAAGCTCGAGTTGTTGACTCGGCCGTGTTGATTTCATGGCTTCGAAAAGTCATCTCAAATGATCTCTACGGATGTCTCTTTTTGATTTGTTTAATGGGGGAGTTTCCTTTGTCTCAATCGCCGAAGAAGTTGCTGAAACTCTCAAATAACCTCATTTTTCAGAGGGTCGTAATGGAAAAATCAAGCAGTGATGGTGATTTCGAGCTCTCTTTTCTTGCTTCTCTCACTGTGCTGCACGGTCACTGCATCGTTTTGGAGTTTGGCTGATTCGGCCGACAGTATCTCTGCGAACGAGTTTATCAATGGAAGCCAAACGCTTGTTTCTTCTGGACAAAAGTTTGTATTAGGGTTTTTCCCTGCTTCCAACTCTCAATATTTAGGAATATGGTATGATAAGATCTTCCCTCGGACTGTAGTTTGGGTGGCAAACAGAAACAATCCAGCTGTAAATTTATCTTCCAAGTTAAGTTTCGACGAAGATGGAAATCTAGTTCTTCAGAATCAAACGGGAGGCATTTTGTGGTCGACGACTTCGTCGAAAAGAGTGAAAAGTCCAGTCGTGAAGCTTTTAGATTCCGGAAATTTGGTTTTAGTGGATTCTGAAAGTGGAAATTCCGAGGATTATTCGTGGCAGAGCTTCGATTATCCGTCGGATACGCTACTACCAGGAATGAAACTAGGGTGGGACTTGAAACTCGGTTTCAATCGCGAAATAAGATCATGGAAAAGCTCCAACGATCCTTCTCCTGGCAATTTCTCTTACAGTGTAGATTTACAAGGTCTTCCTCAAGTCGTTCTTCTCGATGGATCAACCAAACTTTTCAGAAGCGGTCCATGGATTGGGACCCGATTTAGCGGCGGGTTAGTTCTAGGTCCAAACACTGTATATCATCCCCAATTTATTTACAATTCCAGTGAAGCGTATTATACCTTTGATTCGATAGATGATAGAATTACCCGAATGGTAGTGTATCCAACTGGAATAGTTCAGCAATCCTACTGGGATGATAGACAAGGAAGTTGGATTGATCTAAATAGAGTTCCATCAGATCGCTGCAATAACTATGACCATTGCGGTCACTATGGGCTTTGTTCTTTCAGTGATACTGCTTGGTGCAGCTGTTTGAGGGGATTCACACCTACAAATCCTCAAGATTGGGCACTTTACGAATCGTCCAAAGGGTGTGTTGGAAAGGATTTGAATATCTGTGAGAGTGGGGAAGGATTTGTGAGGATTAGTGAGGTCAAACTTCCAGATGCGGAATTTGGATTTGTTATTATTGACGTTGATGATTGCGAAGCAGAGTGTTTGAAGAATTGTTCTTGCAAAGCTTATGCCAAGTTAGATAGTACAGGCACTGCCAATAGCTGCCTTTTCTGGTCTGGTGATTTGGTTGATATTAGAACCACTGACACTGGGCAAGATCTCTACATTAGAGCTGCAGCTTCAGAGTTGGGTAGTGACTGATCTCTCTCTTTGTAAAAAAGAATACCTTTCTACTCTATTCTCTCTAACTTAACCTTTTTGTATTCATTTGTTTGCTGTTAGAATCTGGGCCGGATGATAAGCGGAACACCGCTGTTCTTGTAGCCGTGATTGTATCTGTTATTTTAGCCGTCATTTTCGTGTCTTTGATCAGCTGGTTTTTGATTAAGAAGAGGAGAAATGCTCCAAGTGAGAGATGACCTATAATTGAGGAAGTTTTGTTTTTGGACCTTCGCGGACCTTTGATTGTTGTTTTGCTTGTAATTTTGGCTTGTGTGTGTTAGGAAATCAGGCTCCCCCAGATGATCTCGAGACTCCTCTGATTGATATTGATGTCATTGAAGCTGCTACGCAGAAATTTTCACTTTCCAACAAGATTGGAGAAGGTGGATTTGGACCTGTATACAAGGTAAAACTCCATGTGGAATTGATTATCTGTTATATGCATGTAATTGATAATTGGTAATTTTATGGATTTCTTGAAATAACAAGGGTCTCTCTTAAGTCAATTTATCTGTTAAAATGCATACTTCTCTCCTAAACAGAGAAATGACTTCCAATTTTTGAGAAAGAGAATGAGCACAACCCACAAATTTTATTCCAGTAAACAAAAGAGAGAAATTGAGGGAGAAAGAAGATGCAGGTGCTTATTCATATTGGGAGTTGACAGTGAGGACTTTGCAATGGAGCGCAGGCCGATGTAACGAAAACAACTAAAATTTTATCTATTCAATTGCATTCACGTCCAAATGGGACTTGCTAGAAGTTAAATTAATGTAATTCTGCTAAAAAAAAAACAGGGTAAGCTTCAATCAGGACAAGAGGTTGCAGTAAAACGGCTATCAGAGAGTTCTGGGCAAGGAGTTCATGAGTTTAAAAATGAGGTTCTTTTGATCTCCCAACTTCAACATAGGAATCTGGTTCAGCTTCTGGCTTGCTGCATTCATAGAGAAGAGAGAATGTTAATCTATGAGTACATGCCAAACAAAAGTCTAGACTACTTCATCTTCGGTCGGTACTCTTTAACCTTCAATACTTGTGTATTAAGTTCTTAAATGAAATCATGGAGATTGAAATCATTGATACAGATGATGTGAGAAGATGTTCCCTCGATTGGAAAAAACGAAAAAATATTATTGTCGGGATAGCTCGAGGGCTTCTCTATCTTCATAGAGATTCAAGATTGAGGATCATTCATAGAGATCTCAAAGCAAGTAACATCTTGTTAGATGAAGACATGAATCCGAAAATTTCAGATTTTGGCATGGCAAGAATGTTTGCTGGGGATGAAACTGCAACAAAAACAAAGAGAGTTGTCGGAACATAGTAAGAACATTTTCTTTTATTTTGTTAATTTTGTCGCATTACGTTATATTTATTCGGATAAAATTGGGTGACCATCGCATGCATCCGTAGCATGAATACTAAAGTCAACTATTTTTTTTCATGGATTCAGTGGCTACATGTCCCCAGAATATGCAATTGATGGATATTTTTCGTTCAAATCCGACGTATTCAGCTTCGGAGTTATACTGGTGGAGATGGTGAGTGGACAGAAGAACAGAGGGTTCGTCCATCCAAATCACCAACTAAATCTCATTGGACATGTAAGCAAGATGATAATCTGTCTCTCCCTCTCTCTCTCTTCATACTTCTGTATCTCTCTCTTCTTATTCATAAAAAACATCATCAATGTCCAGGCATGGAAGCTTTGGAAAGAAGGAAGAGCCTTGGAATTGATGGACGTAGTTTTTGAGAATCAATTTCCACCCTCTGAAGCATTGAAGTTCATTCAAATCGGTCTTCTGTGCGTTCAACAGCGACGGGAGGAAAGACCGTTGATGTCGACCGTAGCAATGATGTTGGATGGTGATAATATGCAGTTGCCGGAGCCTGGCCGACCTGGGTTTTATACAGAGAGGAGCATCTCTGTCACTGATTCATCGCCAGGAAAATTAAGTTCCACTTCAAATGGGATTAGTCTGACTTTGCTAGAACCACGATAAACGCATGCTCTCCCTCACCGGCATTGATGGTTTTCTAGGCAAGCCGAACCCGACGGATTGAACTGAGAACTAAATCACACAACAAACTGAAAATCCCCCTAATCTCATGTCATTTGTCAGTACACATGGTTTAACTTCTCAAATGTTTTTGTTAAGTAAGTTCAAGGCATGTGATTCTTTTAGCTAGTTATGTCCTAATTTCTTTTTGGTAAAAGAAATCATAATTTATTTTCTTTTAATATTTTATTTATGAATTTTAAAAGGATAAAATATAAAAACAACCCTAAACTATGAGTTTTGTTTGAAAAAATTCTTAAAGAACAAGTCTTTGCAGTTAAAATATCGAACTATTAAAAATGCTCAAAAAAAAGACCCTGGCAGGGGGCTGATAGGCGATAGCCCACTCGAATCCAAAATTACATGGAATTCGGGGGGCTGATTTAAAATCGCAATCTCCCGAATCTAAAAATACACTGGATTCGGGTGGCCGCCCAAAAATTGAGGGGGGCCGCATATTGTGTAGCAGGTCCCCCACATAAAAATACGGGGGGCCGCGCCGAAAATTGTGGGGGGCCTCATACTGTAGCTGGCCCCCGTAGTTTCGAATTATTCTTCATTATTTTAAAATAATTTTAAAAAATACAAAATCATATTCAATTCACTTAAAGTTTTTTCACATATTCATCGCATCATGGAAAGATAATGTAAAAAGTTTCGTGATTTTTTAAGGTTTTTATGATTTAATATAAATTTTTATAAAATAGTGTAATTAAAATTACAATATATCGTACAAGTGTTAAAAAATCACAAAACTTTTTACATTATTTTTTCATGATGCAATCAATATGTGGTAACAATTTCAAGTAAATTGAATATGATTTGATATTTTTTTTAAATTAAATCACTATTTCTTCTTCAGAAGTCAATTTGAGGTCTTAAACGATAGATTTTGGGTCCGAAAAAAGTTGTCCTTCCTTAAACCAAGTCAAATGTGTAGGTCTCTGCGCGAGCTTTGATTTGATATGTTGTCGGTCCCAATCGGATACTCGTAGCAAAAGTTATAGTCATTTGAAGTTAAAGAGATCACTAATTTGCATAAAAATTCACTAATTTACATAAAAGAAGTAAAAAATTACGAAACTTTTTATATTACATTTCCATAATATAATGAACATGTGGTAAAAATTTAAAGTGAATTGAATATAATTTGATATTTTTTAAAATTATTTTAAAATAATAATGAATAATTAGAGACCGCGGGGGTCGCACTTTTTAGGCGGGGGCCGTGCAGCACAGACGCAAGGGGCATCAATTTTAAATCGACCCCCTTAAATCCAGTGTAATTTCGGATTTGAGAGGCTATCAGCCCCCGTCGAGATCGGTTTTTAGAATTTTTTATAATTTGAGGTTTTGATTACTAAAATTTTTTCTTTAAGGATTTTTTCAAACAAAGCTCTTAGTTGAAGTTGTTTTTGGATTTTTCCCCAAAGTGTCTACCAAAGTTAATCGAATGTCACAACAGAAATTCGCACTCATTAATAAAGGCATAAAAATTTTAAACCTCGTTCACCATCAATCAATCAGACGAATTAATTGTGCATGTCCATCTATTAGTATTATTATACGATAATTATAACTTTTAGAAAATAAAATAAAATGATACAATTACTTGCTTGATGATGTAAGATTCTTTAGCTTCATGCATCTTAATCTATGTATCAATGTTTGCACCCAATATTTTTACTAGAAATACTTTTAAAAAAATAATGTTACACGTCACACGTTGCATGACAATGTACGTATGTATGATATGACGATACGAATGTGCATCGCATGCAATAGTAATAACAAATATTTATTGAAATTAAATTACAGGGTAAAGTGTAATTTAGCTCCTACAACTAGGTGAAATGAGTAATTTACACCGTAAACTTGAATAATAGGTAAGAACAACCTTAATGTATTGATAATGGGCAATATAGCTCCTATCGTCATATTTCCCATCAAAAAGTAACATTTTTTCACTTGTTCATTTTTTTTTTTCCGAAATGCCCCTCACTAGATCGAACCGGACCAGGCCGGTTCGGCTAATTCTGCTCTATTTTTTTTTTTAAATCATATTTCTCGGAAAAGAAAAGACAGAGGAATAGAATTAAAAAAATAAATAAAAAATCAGAGTGCAATTAGTCTAATCGGTCTGGTCCGGTTCGGTCCAGTGAGGGGCATTTCAGGAAAAAAAAATGAACAAGTGAAAAAACGTTAATTTTTTACTGGAAATTATGACGGTATGGACCATATTGCCCATTATCAATACATTAAGGTTGTTTTTACCTATTATCCAAGTTTACGGTGTAAATTTGTAACGACCCCAAAATTTAATTTTTCCTAATTTGAAACCCTAAAATTTTTCCCAAATCGATTTGTAAATTAGATTAAATTGGATCGTTATAAAACCCTAATTTTCTTAATTCAAAATTATTGAAAATAGCAAAAATAATTTATTAAACGGAAATTTTAAATTACTATCAATAAATGTTTAGAAAATTAAATACCAAACAAAACATTAATTAAAACCTCATTCATAAATTTAAAATGACATCCTTACTAAAAATCCAACAAATGATGAAATAAATTATTCAAATTGAAAACTAAAATTTAATGCAGCTAAATATGAAATATTATTTTAAAACGATATAAAATCATGACTTTAAATTTTTATTCTGAACCAACGACAACATCCTCCTCTGTATGCTCTCCTGCCTCTGGCAAATTCTCGATCAGCGTCTGTAACACCCAGCTTTACGGGAATTATTTCTATTCTAATATATACGGCCATTTTGTAAATACATCGGGTTAAGTCCGTTTTGCGAACGGAAAGTTTTAATGAAGCCGTAATAATAAATTGGAATTTATGGTGAAATATGAGAATTTTAGAAAATCGGATCATTAGATAAATAATGAGATAATGGGAGAAATAAAAAGAAATAAAAATGGAGGGCAAAAAGGTAATTGCCAAACCAATTTTTATTAAATATCACAAATTCCTTCATTTTACAACACTTCAACGCAAAATCCATTTTTTCCTCTACACACCGCGCGACTTTTCTTCCTTCAACGGCGACTCTTCATTCCGGCGACGATTCTCCTCCCCCGACGACTCGATCCTTCACGTTCCTCTTCCGTCTTCGTTCTCTAGGTAAGGCTCTACACTTTTGGAACGTTAAATAGCGATTTCTAGGGTCTAAAACAATTAGGGTTAGTTAGGGTTTTCATTGGAAACGTGAATTGAGGTTTGAAATTTATAGGTTGAGCTTAGTTACGACTCTAATAGACGTATTGGGTATTATTAGAGCTTAGTTCATCGATTTGCTGAGGTGTGTTGAAATATTGGTTAACTTGGAGCTTGAAAACCTCCATTAATGGGGTTTGATGATTCTCGAGCGCGAATTGCTCGACGAAATGCCTCAACGAACCAAAATAGAGTTTAGGAGATTCTTTCTTTAGTTAGCAATTTCGAAGTTGATGATTTTAGACTCGATTTAATACGTATGTTGCGAAATGTTATAGGTGAACAAACGATTTTGGACGAAGCTCGGTGAACAACGGACGCGAGGTAAGTTCTCGTGACTTACTTTGGCCAATCGGCCTACACCATATGTCAAAGTCGTTTCGAGGAAACTTGAGGATTGTTTGTTTAAATTGCTTTGGGTTTGGGTAGTTAAGACTAGTTGTTTTTATATGTTGCTTGTTTATTGTCTTGATGGTACATATGCGATTGTTACTTTATGTTTATATTGAACTGTTCATGCATCATAGTCTTCAAATTGCCATGAAAAATGAATTTACGCATTGATTTCAAAGAGAAAGAATTGCATGCATGTGGCAAGTAAAGTATCATGATTAAACAACGCATGGAGGTTATTCGGGTGAGGTTCAGACCTGGCGTTCCGTGGTGAGCGGGTCTTCCTCCCTTCAGATGGTGTGGGCTGTCTACCAGCTTGATGTGCCCTATCCATCTGAATGCACATAGGGCCCGTTAACCTAGACTGACACGTACTGAAATGAAATGATATGGACGGCTTTCATTGCATACATGATCATGCATTAGCATTTACGTAGGACTTACTGAGATTTTTATCTCATAGGTGTCTTTATGGTGTAGGTGACTCTGAGACAGGTGAGGAAGACGTCCCTCCGTCTGATGTATGAGCACGTTGAGGAAAGATGGCTCGCGGGAGTGCGCTGGCAGTCGGAGCGTTATTTTGACCCGTGAGGACGTACATAGGTATTTTGGGTTAGATTTGATAGAAATTGTTAGAATATTATAGGATGTTGGAATCTGGCTAATTAGTAGAAAACGTTTTGAGAAATTGAACGTATTTTGTAAAGTTTTACTGATTGTGAAAAACATGAGGATATGTTAAACTTTTAAACGAAACCACGCGAATTGTTTTGAGAAATTGGTAACGTTGGTATGGTGTTTTTATTGTTATGAAAGTGTGTAAAGAAATGTTGAAGATATGAGATAGAAAAGAATACTGCAATGTGTATGATTTTGTTGGGTGATGAAAGGTTAAGTAAATTGCAGGGCATGAAACGGGGAGGGAGAAGCAGCCTCTGGATTTCAAAATCCAGAGGCAGTGGCGAATAGTCGCCTGAGGGGGGCGAGCAATCGCCCTTCCCTCTGCTTGATATCGCCAAGGGGCGATGTTGATCGCCACCCTCTGGAGAATTCCAGAGGGTGTGGCGATTGCTCGCCACAATTGTGGCAAGCAATCGCCACAAGCGATTGCAACAGGCGATTGTGCCTGTTGCAATCGCCACATGTTCTGCCAAAATGGCAGAACATGCTTTTTAAATAAATTGATTTTAATTAAAGGTTTTCTTTTATTAATTAATTGTTTAATTAATAGTTTAAGTTTATTTTACATAGTTTTTAAAGAAATTTTCAAACGCTGTTAACAACTCTGATTCCGACTCTAAAGTTTTTATTTCCGCTCTAAAGTTAGACTTAAAGTTTATACTCATAAAAATGAAAAATTTGTACAGTAAACTAAGGGTTACGGGTTAGGGTTGTTACAGCGTCATTTCTTCCTCAGATAAAAATTCACCTACATCACAAAACTAATGCGTGAGAAAAACTCAGTAAGTAAAAACACGTACATGTGACTTTAATTTCATACATTACCCTATTTCATGCTTTAAAAGTTACATACTGGATGGAACTCATTTTCCGATCTTTACCATGCATTCAGGCTTTCAGAAAACTAGCGGTTTCTTACCCTCATAAAGTTTCATCAATCATCTCAATAACCATGCGTCCAGGCTCTCATTAGCCATCTCATGCGTTCCGTCAATTCCATTCGTTTTCATGCATTTCATACACATGCATAATGACTTATCATTTTTATCTTTCTACATTCCTATGTTAATGCCTATACATGCGTGTCCAAATAATAATATAATTAACAAAACAAAATAAAGTGCTTTAAAAAAAATAATTTAATATATGTTTCGTGATGTAGGGCTTACGGCCAAAATATTTAAAACCTAGTGTTTTACTTACCTGGATTTCGAGAGAGATAGGGAATAGAGTTTTAGGTATCTTTCCCGAGCGTTGGATTAATCTTCCTTGCCTAAAAATTGGGGAGGTTTAAATTTCTTATTTTACCCAAAAATAATTATTGAAATTAATAAGGTAAAATTCTCCTTACCAATAACGTCGAATAGCTGAATTTTCGGATCAATTGAGCGTCCTTTAATGATCCCAAAAATTCAGGTTTGGGTCGGTTCGGGCCGGTTTGGGTCGACAGAACCGGTTCACTATTCTGGTCTGGTTCAACTAAAAATATGTTGATGGTTTGGTTGGCTTGTGGTTCGGTTCAGAATAAAATCCAAAACCAATTCTTTTCCTTTCTTCTTCCTCGCGCGAACGTCTGAGAGAGAGAGAGTGAGTGAGTGAGAAACAGAGGGCGAGAGATCGAACGAGAGAATCGAGCGAGAGATCGAACGAGAGAGAGTATCGCGAAGAACCCTACCTCCTACGTTGCGTGGTGCGTCGTTGTCGGGAGATGCCTCGGTTGACAGAGATTAAGCTACGGCCGAGAGGGGAGATTTTTCGAAGAAAACGTCCGGCTGAGAGACGGAGGGGTTTTGCCCGAGTCTGCGGTGGTCGGAGCAGTTGGCTGGCAATTCCGGTGAAGTGAGAGTTTCTCTAATATTCCTCTGTTTTTCAAAAATCGGGAAAAAGGGATGTGTGTGTTTGCTGTGATTTTTCTCCGATCACAGAGTAGGCTTAAATTCTAGGAAGAATTTCAATTCTTACCATAGAATAATAGTACGAATCTGATCATCCAAATTTGATCAGATTCATAAACAAGTTTAGGTAAGATTTCCTCGTTTGTAATTTCCTTATGTTTGTAGAATATTGACTTGAGATTTGGGCTAAATTGGGTAACGATTTTGTGATGAAATTGAGAATTTTCTTATTGAATGAAATCTAGGGTTTCCTTAAATTAGATTAGGAAAATAATTGATCCTTTAATTTGGGATAAATTTTTGATATGTTACAAAATTGCTCATTTCACCTAATCGTAGGAACCAAATTGCACTTTATCCTAAATTAAATTTACTCAAAATATGATGGAATTTGGATGTTTTCAAATCCACAAATGGGCCCAGCCCCATTTAACATGTCCAACAATGAAGCCATAGGCCCAGCTTTATTGTACCCATGACGCCATAGCCTTAAACCCTAGACCAAACCAGTTAGAGAGATGACCAAGCTTGCTATTGACTGGATTTTCGGTTCCAGTTCCCGTTCAATGTCGTTCTTTCGCCTTCTCTCCCGCTCGTTTACCACCTCCCTCCATCTCAACTCTTCCAGTGACGCCATTAAATCCATATCCAGAGACCTCTACAAAGAACGAAATTTCAAACGCCTCGTCGAGAAGTTCAAGAAATCGTCTGATCTCTATCGCTTCCGTACCTGCACCGGCATCTATGAAGACACCGTTCGCCGCCTTGCTTCCGCCAAACTCTTCCGCTGGATCGAAGATATATTAGAGCACCAAAAGAACTACCCCGACATCTCTAAAGAAGGGTTCTGTGCTCGTCTCATCGCTTTATACGGTAAATCTGGGATGTTTGAGAGTGCGCAGAAGGTGTTTGATGAAATGCCCGAACGAAATTGTGAGCGAACTGTATTATCGTTCAATGCGCTTCTTGGAGCGGGTGTGAAATCAAAGAAGTATGATTTGGTTGATAAGTTTTTCAAGGAATTGCCGGCAAAATTATCCATTGAACCAGATTCGGTGTCTTATAATACTATAATTAAGGCCTATTGTGGCAATGGCTCTTTCGATTCTGCAATTTCAATGCTTGATGAAATGGAGAGGCGGAAAGTAGAGCCAGATTTAGTTACGTTTAACACTCTTTTCAATTGTTTCTACAACAATGGTCGATTTTCGGAGGCTGAAGAGATATGGAATCGCCTGGAGAAGACGAACCTGACTCCTGATATTAGAAGTTACAACGCAAAATTAAACGGACTAGCTTTGGTGAAGAAAATGGAAGATGCAATGAAGCTGTTTGAAGAAATGAAGACCAAGGAAATAAAGCCCGATGTCTTCACTTTCAATGCTCTGATTAAGGGCTACGTTAAAGAGGGTAAATTAGAAGAAACCAAGCAATGGTTTACTGAACTGGAGAAAACTGAGATCACCACCCAGAAAACAACTTACGCAACAATTATTCCTTTTCTCTGCGAGAAAGGAGATTTAGCGTTTGCTCATCAGCTCTGCAACGACATCTTCAAACGACGGAAACTGGTTCACAGTAGTGTTTTGCAGGCTGTTGTGGATGAACTGGTCAAGTGTTCCCGGATTGAAGATGCCAAGGAAATTGTTCATCTTGGAAAGACGAACAACTATCGCCTGTACAGGCTGACTCTGCCTTCAGTCAAGTAAGAGATTTGTTTTTTCTGCATTGTTGTGAAATCTGAATCCTGGATGCTTTGAGTTAACTTGATTTCATGTCTGCCAATTTCTATGGGTTTGATAATCATCCATAGTTCTTTGTTTTTGGAAGTTTTTCAATAAGAAAAGGCCAATTTAAAGAGGAAGAGATTGTGGGTTTAGATGCTTTTAGATACACCCCTATAATAACCCAAAACATGTCATGAGATAATCCTTAATTTTGTCTAGAAGTAGGAACCTAATCCGAGATGTCCGACTAGCCAGCTCAATCCGGTTAACCAACATGTATTGTGATGTTTTGTTGTCTGTTTTTGATCTTCTTTTGCAGCAAAGCAATTATTCTCTCATTCATCAATAATCATTAGTGTGGAGGCCCAAACTTCGTAATCACGTCTTTAAGCATACTTGTTGATATGATAAATAATTATTGATGCAATTATTAGTTGAACAAATTTGTTTAGAGAATAAATGCAACATCACTTCAAACTGAATTATTCTTTTAGAGCCTCTAAGGTCGTATGCTTGGGTTGGAGAGCGACGATTATTGATTTGCTTTATGATATCTAATTATCTATACTAGGCTTCGCAACCCTTACAAAATTAAATTCTTTCTCAATGACCTCCACTAATTATGTTCGAATGAATTTCAATGAATATCTATGTGGATTGGTTATCATGTTCATCATGTTGTCCCATGAATAGACCACTTAACGAATTTGAATTCAATTTCATGGGTGAAAATTCTAAAACACGTGTCTAGATTTTTCTAGGCATATTGTAAGAAGCAAAGGCCAATGTAGTTATTAACCGATGTAATTAATGTATTATTTTTATTATTTATAATTTATTTAACTATTATTACGATTAATCGACACTTGAGAATTTAACATTGTAGTATAACATTAAAGAATTTAATAAACTAGATTATTATGGTAAAAAAGAAAAAGAATTACCTACTTTTGATAAGAGAATATGGTCTAATTTTCAAAACCTTTAATAAGGAGCTAGATTTCCAAAACGAAGCCCATAACTATGGCCCATCCGAACTACTATTTTTATAAACCACAAAAGGGCCATTATTATCGTCTCGGCGACTGGAGTCAGAAGTGTGCACCGGAGGAAGATGGGCCGTTTTGCCTGACAAGCTGTGTAGGACTCATCTCACCGGTAACCAGCTCTTTTTTTTCAATTTCTTCCCCTCGTCGCCCGTTTCACATGTGGGCATCAGATCTGGGAAAAATCCATTCGAAATCCCGCTGCGAAGGAAATCCCTACCCTCTCTGGCTTAATCTGGCGATTTATTTCTTCGATTCGAATTTGTTTGACTCGAATTGAGAGGTCGAAAGATGGGCGATTTCAATCTCGCTCTATTGATTGTCGCCATAGTCCTATGTGTAATCGTCTTCATCTTCAATGTCTATCTTTTGGTTAACTATCAGCATCCTGATGACAAGAATCAAGCCTACTTCCCCAAAGTTGTCGTTGTTTTGGGTCTCTCCATTGCAGTTATCTCGATTTTGATGTTGCCGGCCGACGTTGCAAATCGGCAGGCTTGCAAAAACTCGATATATAATGGCGCGTGTAACCTCACCTTGCCGATGAAGGATCTCTGGCTCGCCGTCTACATTGTTGATGCGGTGCTCGTGTTCTTCGTTATTCCATTCGCAATGTTCTACTACGAAGGAGACCAAGACAAGTAGGTACCTCTAGCTTTGAATCGTGCTTCTCGAATGTGTTTCTCGATTAGCGTTTCACGTTTTTTGCTAATGTTTTTGCGAAGGAGCGTTTGCCAACGGACCAAAAGCGCCTTGTTATGGGTCGTTGTCACGGCCATTGTATGCGGTCTCGCGCTGGGCATTCTATACTGTTAGTTCTTCTACTTTATTAGCTTGCATGAACGTTTATACGACCTTGTTGTGGCTATGTGTGGAGTTAATATGAAAAATGATTTCAATGATCATGGTAACTCGTGCTAGAAATATTTTTAGTTTTCGTTTTAACTTTATGCCCGCAAGTTTTATTTATAAGATCAGCTGTATAGAATGCCTAACTTAAATAGTTGACGCATTTCGATGATACCCCAGGGCTGGTTGGAGAAGTTGACTTAACTGTCATGCATCTATCTTCAAACACAACTTCATTTCCAAGTTCTTGGACCTTCTCTAGCAGTCAACCATGCATTGAAACTGGTGCACGCCAGGTTCTAGTTTACTTTGAAGATTTTGATTTATTACTTGTGTTCTTCAGTCCTTTTTGCTCTTTCTAATTCTACGTAGTTTGCATTGCCTAATATATACACACATATATGTTCTATTTGTATTGATAAAAGATTACTTTATTGTTATTTGACATTATGGTTTTGCTTTTAGTAACTAACTTAGTCCATTTCTCAGTTGCAGTGCTCTGCATACACGGCAAATGCTTCATCTGAGAAAACTTGGACCATGCGCACGACATTTCCTGAATATATTGTTGCTCTTGCTACCATTGTTGGATCTGTTCTCTTCTCTGTAAGTTCAGCCATAAAACTTATTTATCTGTACTTAATAATAGACAAGCGGTAGACTTGAACCTAATACTTCAAAAGAGAAAAGAAGTTACGCTTGGTATCCCTTCTTCATATGTATATTTGTCACCATTTTTATGAAGTTTCGGCCTAGAAATTGTTATGATGTTTAATTAATGAGCTGCTGCACAAATAGTATTTAGTTTTTAGGAAACAAAACTATTCACTTCAATTTTTTTTTTGTCATCAGGAATGTTTTATTTATTTACTTTGTTGTCGTTGTGGTGATTGTTATTTTTATTAGATATTTGGGGGAGTTGGAATTGCTTGTCTGCCGTTGGGACTTATATTTTCATTCATTCGCCGACCAAAAGCTGTTATCACTCGCTCTCAATATATCAAGGTATGTTACATTTGAGTTTTTAATAGTGCAAATTTCTAAGCTAATTAGCTAAGGCAGGGTTGAACTCTTAGTTTGATGAAAAAATGCCTCAAATTTTGTTCTGCAGGAAGCAACTGACCTTGGTAAAAAGGCTAGAGAACTGAAAAAAGCTGCAGATGCGCTCCACCAAGAAGAGAGAAGTGGCTCTAAGGGTCGAAAATGGCAGAAAAATGTGAAGGCTGTGGAGAAGGTTAGCACTTATTGTCTTTTGCTTGCTTAATGTTTGTTTTACCTTTGGGTGTTTGGTTTTGTTCGTACCGTGTATACTTCAGAAGCCACGGTAGGACTTACAGGCTTGTCATCTTAACTAGGATTGTGAATGTGTTGAGTAGTGAATGAGAGGGTTAGTTTTGGAAATAGAAATGGTGAGGTGGCAAGTTTGTTAGGAAAGGTATTGCATGTGAAGAGGAAGAAAGTGCACTATAAATAAGAAGGATTGGGAAGAGAGGGGGATCAAATATATTTTCAGTAAAATCATTGTCTAGGTGTTCTCTCTTTCCGAGTGTGTCACTCGTGGGTGTTCCGGACTGGTGTTTCACCGGAGCCGTGGTGTTTTATTTCTGTTTTGTACGTTCTTTTGTGGTAATTTTACAATAGACTATTATGAAGTCCATCAGAATGATCAAACATACCTTCATGGAAATGAAACCTTGCTAGTTTATTATTGCAGGAGTTACATCAGTTAGAGGAAGATGTTAAACTACTAGAAGAGATGTACCCACAAGGAGAAAAGGTGTATTATCAAATATGTCTTTTAGCTGACTTTTGTCTACCCAGATGTTTATTATTATTTCATATAACAAAGCATAAGTTTTCTTGTCTTGATTTAGGCGGAGACCTCATGGGCATTGACCGTTCTTGGTTACCTGGCAAAACTGGTGTTAGGGATATTAGGGTAAGGAACAATTTTCTTTTATTATTTGGTCTGTCCAGCTCAGTTCACATCATATATCATGCTTAGTCATGACAATAAAAAAATATGGTGTGGACAATATTTTTCTAATTGGCTGGAAAAAGAATGTATATAGAGAAGCGGTTGTAAGTGGCACGTGTGCATGATAATTTATAGTTTTAATTTGAAGAAAAATCTATGCATAAAGGATATGAACAAATTAGATTGCAAATTTCTTAGGAAAATGTGTTTTTTTTTTCCCAATAGAGGTTTGTGATAATTATTGTTGAAAGAACCTGTTAAATGTACAATTGCTTCGCCTGTTACTTTTGTTGATAGAAATTTATGATATTTTTCGCCAATAGAGGCCTATAGTTTTTGTTGATAGAAATTTATGATATTTTTCACCAATAGACTTTACTTAAAATTTGATACCATCTCTAGTTATTTGTTTGCTCCATGACAGTGGTTGAATGGTTTTATATTTTGTTATTCAATATTTTGAGAAAACGTGACTTTTGCTATATGATTACAAGTCATTTCTTCATGTTTATCAGGCTGATAGTTTCAGTGGCTTGGGTTGCACACATTGTTATATATTTGCTGATTGATCCGCCTCTTTCTCCTTTCTTGAATGAGGTTTTCATCAAGCTTGATAATGTCTGGGGTACTGTTTATTTCCGCACATCCATTTCTCTGTTATTTTCCTTTTCATTGATAAATCATTGTGGATATGATTTTCTTACTATTTCACCAGGTCTTCTGGGCACTGCAGCATTTGCATTTTTCTGCTTCTACCTTCTTATTGCAGTGGTTGCTGGTGCAATGATGCTCGGTCTGAGATTAGTTTTTATAACAATTCATCCCATGAAGTATGTGTATTGTTCCCTAATCTTGTATTATTTCAGCCTTGTTTCTGTATACATACAATGGATGCTGAATCTGGATTCTGAAGGCTGGCTTTATTGCGAATTTGCGATTCTTTTGTAGGTGGGGAGCCACTCTCATGAACTCTTTCCTGTTTAATGTGGGGCTGATCCTCTTATGCTCTATGAGGTTTGTGTATTTCATATCTGCTAGTATTTATTGTTGAGTTCGTTGACCATTCTTGATGCAGAGATGGATTGCATTTTATCTGCTTTAAGCTTTCCGGAATTTACTCTTTTGTCACTTCTAGTATTGGAATTAGTTGTTACACTGCCATATTGGGTCTACCTTGATTGAACGAGCTTCTGTGTTTTTGATTTGACAGTGTTATTCAGTTCTGTTCCACTGCATTTGCGTATTACGCCCAAGCCACTGCTGCACAAGAAATTTTCGGTCACACATTAGAGTCCCTCCGAGGAATAAGATATTTGTACAAGTAAGTCAGAAGAGACTCACTTTAAAAATGGTTTTCACTTATGTTGGTTGCTTGTTTATCTGGACGTTATGGTTTTCATTGCAGGTATAATGTATTTCAAATTGTATTTATTGCTTTGGCGGGATTGACCTTTGTGTATTATGCTGCATTTGTAAGTTTTCAACTCAAACATTTTCCCTGTTAATGTTTGTGCATGTCTATCTCTATAATTTTGCAATTTAAACAATTCTCAGGGATGGAGAAGACGGAAACCGAGCGGCAGGTTTCAGCTTTCGAATTAGAGATTGAATTTGGCTATAGAGCTTTTGAAACTATCAGAATTCTCGGTTTTATCTTCTCTTTTGGCGTGTTTGAGGTACGAGGAAGGGTTTCGGTTTGGCTATTGTTTGTATCATTGAATGGTGTGAAACAGGCAGATGTCACCAAAATTAGAATTTGAGTGTGTTGGAGAGTGGTGCTGCCTCCTCTGTTGTTGATGTTTTACTATCATAATCATGTACGTATAGTTTCTAGATTTCTGTTACACATTTAGCTTGGATCGTGTTTGAACGTTGCCTGGACCTTGGGCGTGGGACGACTGTGAAAGCACTTGTGGAGCTGGGTTTCTAGGTCTACCCTTCGATGTATTGTAACTATTAAGAACAAACCTTGAATACTCAACCAATTTATGTCTTTTTTCTTTATATTTTGTTCCGTACATGTCGTGAAGAATACCCACCTTGAATGTAACTGTAGCATTTTTTTTTATGCTATTAATATAATATTGTATATTTTGAATCGAAGTCTGCATATATTTATTTTAAAAATTAGTATGATATTATTAAGTAAGAAAAAAATTCTATTTATAAATCATATATTTTTCACTATATTAAGTGAATGTAAAATTGTATACACTAACTAGTATAAGATGGATCTCATACTGGGTTGTCTTAATTTTCACACGGTGTATTGTCACGTTAACATGAGTCAAAAATTGCTTTGAATGTTACTAGTATTGACTTAAATTAAGTTTAAAGTCTAAATATGTTTTTGATGATTATACTTAATATATGAACTGAATATAAATTGGTTTGTTATGGTTATTGTATTTATCTGGAAATGCTCTTTAAAAAGGGTATTATATTTTCTGATGGATTTTTAGTTAAGTGTTATTAGTCCAGACTTACTCGTCCAAAGTACTATTGAGAGACAGTCTGGAAAGACGCAGTCGTTCATGCTCAAAACAAAGACGCAGTCATCCACGCTCAAAAGATAGACGCTGTCGTCCACAGTCAAAAGACAGACGCAGTCGTCTATGCTCGTCCATGACTTTAGACGACGCATTCGTCCACACAACCCTGAATCCAGACTCCGACAAAATATACTGTCTGGCGAACACAATACACAAGACCTCTTTCGACAAAACACAAGTACTATTTCCAGAGAGTTTTCAATCCAAAATCAAAACATTAAAAGTCATCTCTGTCAATTAAAACTCTGTCAATTAAAACACAGACAAATCCACACTCCCAGCTAAAACAACACTAATTCCACAACTTACTAAAAATCCAGGATTTGCAAACTATGATTAAAACCAACCATGTTTTCATAATCAAAATAATCTCAAAAACGTATTAAAACATTAAAACTACTACTGTTATTAAAATCCTCAGCACACTTCAACAAAACACTTGTTCACTAAGACTTCACATACTGACATTAGCTAAGCCGCCTCATCAGTGCACCAAACCGTGGCATAGAGGTGCTCCATCAACTTCGTCTATCCTTCTGTAAACTCGGAGAACTCACCTGTTGAAACCTCAGCACCTACATCATAAAACTCATCTATTAGCCTAATGCTAAATAAGTAGAGTAAAATGAAATGAAGTACTGAAACATAAAACTTAATCATGCAGTTTCTACTTTCACAACTCAGTTGTATTCATTTTATGTTGATCCCTCTGTACAATGAGAGGTGGATCAATTTTCCAAAGTCTACATCCTCTACTCGATTAAGGGGCAGATTAGTTCCCTTAATAGCTGATCTGATCCTTCCTTCGATGGGAAGTGGATCAAATTTCTCAAAGTCTACATTCTCTACTCGATTAAGGGGCAGATTAGTTCCCTTAATAGTTTGTCAGATTCAAACTACTCATATCTTACCATGCCATTATATGTAAATTTTTTTTCGTGTTCTTTCATAAACATGATGCATGACATACTGAAAACATACAAAACAAGTATAAATCCTATTGTTTTGTGATGTAGGCCCGAAGGCACACACATACTCTACTTACCTGGCTTCCTAGAAATGTTTGGTGGAAGGTTACTTCGGGAGTTTACTCAAACCTAAAACCATAGACAGAGTATCGATTAGATCTTCACTAAATCTCATTCTAAACTATTCAGAAGTCTAAGGAGACTATTCGGGAGCTCTGTTCCTTGGGCATTCCATATTCATCGCAAAGACCCGAACTCACTCCTACTCACCGCATTCCCAAAACACGCTTTTACAAGCTCCCCTATCATCTATAATCACTAAACAGCAAGAAAATTGAAATAAAGCTCACCTAGGTTGAAGAAATCGGAGGGGAAATTGCTGAGAGGAATCTGCTCTGCTGAGTTGAGCTGAATGCCGAATAAGGAAATGAGAAACAGTGGCGGCTAAACCTTCATTAAACTCTCCATTTATAACACTTGCTCAACAATTACACTTACGCCCTTGACTAACCAACTTTAACCTATTTAAGCAACCAATCAAATTTACTTAATTCTATAAAAATAAAAGTCACAAAATGATACTATTAAAAATCAAGGCTGACAATTACCAGTTGCTACAACTCTCTTGAGCAAAAAGCTTCTGCAACAGTTTACATCTCTCTGCCCTAGAACTTGAGTTTTATCTTGAGAGTGTAATTTTTGTGCTTGATATTCTTCATCTTGTGAAAAGTGTAAAGGCAACGATTGACGCCCGTGAAGTTCAATCAAAGTGTAAAAGGTAGTAGATCGACGCCCGGTAAGTTCGATCTAGTTTTCTCGAGAGGAGAAGAAAGGAATCTTCAAGGGGGAGCCTTGGAGCGTGGACGTAGGCAAGATTGACCGAACCATGTTAAAAACTACGGTGTCAATTTCTCTCTAACTCTTACTTTAGCTTGTTTGCTTGCTTGCTGTGATAATTTTAGTAATTGCATACAAAGAGAGAAAACGTTTAGATTAAGAAATTTAAAAAGTCTAATTCACCCCCCCCCCTAGACAATCACGTTCCTACAATTGGTATCAGAGCAAGGTTAAATATTGTCTAAGTTGTGATTTAGAAAATACTGTGACATTTCTTTTACAATGGCATTCAACACCAACTCTACACACGTAGAAGGGCAGTCCATCTCTAGACCCCCATTTTTCGATGGTAATGACTACGCATACTGGAAATCCCGAATGAGAATTTTTATTCAAGCAATGGACTATGAACTATGGAGTGTCATTGAAGATGGTCCTTTTAGAGCTATGAAAACCAAAAATGGTGTGAGTGTACCAAAGCTAGCTAATGAATTAAATGAGTCTGATAAACAGAATCTTAGCTTAAATGCCAAAGCTATAAATACCATGTATTGTGCCTTGAATAGAGATGAATTCAATAGGGTACAAGGTTGTGATAGCGCATACAAGATATGGAAATTACTTGAAATAACTCATAAAGGAACTAATCAAGTAAAAGAGAGTAAGTTGAGTATATTAGTACATGAGTACGAACTATTTATCATGGTAAAAGATGAATCAATTAGTTCTATGTTTACTCGTTTTACTAACATTACTAATGGTTTAAAAGTGCTTGGTAGAGTATATCCAAATGAAGAACTTGTCAGGAAAAAGAGAGTAAGTTGAGTATATTAGTACATGAGTACGAACTATTTATCATGGTAAAAGATGAATCAATTAGTTCTATGTTTACTCGTTTTACTAACATTACTAATGGTTTAAAAGTGCTTGGTAGAGTATATCCAAATGAAGAACTTGTCAGGAAAATTCTAAGATGTCTACTGAGGGGATGGCAACCTAAAGTGACAGCCATCTAAGAAGCAAGAGATTTAAAAGTCCTCAAACTTGAAGAGCTCATTGGCTCTCTCATGACGCACGAAATAACAATGAGAGCTAATGACAAGGAGGATCTTAAAGAGAAAGAGATCAGCAAAAAGAAGGATATTGCACTCAAAGCTTCCTCAAGTAGACAAGAAGAATCCGAGGGAGAAGATGAAGATGAGGATATAGCTCTCATTACAAGAAGATTCAGCAAATTTCTATAAAGAAATAGGATGCAAGGAAAAAAATTCTCAAAGGGAGACAAGTTGCAAAAGGAAAAGGAGATAACTTGTTTTGAATGCGGGAAACCTGCACACATCAAGGTCGAGTGTCCACAAGCTAAGAAGGGTCCCAAGCGATTCAAGAAGAGGGCCATGAAAGCTACATGGGATGACAGTGAGAGCGACACTTCTTCAGAGGATGAGGAAGTCGTCAATCTGTGCTTCATGACACACGATAATGAGGTTAGTATTTCTTCTAGTGTTAGTGAAGCTGATGATGATGGTGATCTGATTGATGCCTTTAATGATTTAGTTAAGTAATTTGGCATGCTTAAGTCAAAATACAAACTCTTGAAAAAGAAAAATTGTGACTTAATTGAGAAGCATGCTAAAGATATCAGTTTACATTAAATGAAAACTAATGATCTTAGAAGTAAAAATGAGAATTTGAATAATATTGTACTGAAATTTACTAAGCTAGCAAGAATTTGAATATGCTGTTAGAAAGTCAAAGAGTAACTTTTGACAAAGCAAGATTGGGTTATGAAAGATCCAATAAAAAGAAAGTTTATAAAAACTTCTTTGTTAAATCGTCTACCTGCCATGCATGTAATGAAATAGGACATAAATCATATGAATGTCCTTTGAAATTTAGCAAGAAATCAAGTAGTAAACTTCAATAGGTTCCTAAGGAAACCAGACCTAACACTAGAACCCAAAAGATTTGGGTACCTAAGAAGACTACTTGATTACTATTTTGCAGGTTGATTGTTCTCCCGGGAAAAATCAATGGTACCTCGATAGTGATTGCTCGATGCACATGACGAGAGACTCAACAAAGTTTGACTTTGTCAACAAGAAGAAAGGGAATGTCACATTTGGTGGAAATTAAAAGGAAAAAATTGTTGGCATCGGCAATATAGGTAATCCTGCCAACACTATTATAGAAAATGTTTTGTTAGTTGAATGGCTAAAATACAACCTGCTAAGCATCAGTCAATTATGTGATAAGGGTTATAAAGTAGTTTTTAAGTCAAATGCATGTGTAATTAAAGATGTTTCTAATAGTAAAATTCTGTTCAAAGGATATAGAAAAGAGAATGTTTATATTATTAATTTAGTTCACTTTTAACATATTGATGAAAAATGTCTTGCTGTGAATTTGTTGTCTGATAGTTGGACTTGGCATAGAAAACTAGGTCACGTAGGCATGGATACCTTAGCTAAGATTACTAAGGATAATTTAGTTAGACGGCTTCCAAAAATATCCTTTGAGAATGATAAAGTGTGTGAAGCTTGCCAAATGGGCAAGCAGATCAAAAGTTCCTTTGCATCAAAGAATGCAATCTCTACCTCCAAGCCTCTTTAACTTCTTCACATGAACCTCTTCGGTCCTTCAAATATTGCTAGCCTAGGAGGCAAACATTATGCCTTTGTCATTATAGATGATTTCTCTAGATTTACCTGGGTGTTCTTCCTAAAGTCTAAGGATGAAACTTTTGATACATTCTCTAGTTTTAGGAAGAGAGTTCAAAATGAAAGGGAGTTCACCATTGTAGCTATTCGTAGTGATCATGGTGGAGAATTTGAAAATGAGAAATTTGAACTATTGTGTCTCAAATATGGTATTGAGCACAATTTCTCCTCCCCTAGAACCCCTCAACAAAATGGTGTTGTTGAGAGAAAAAATAGGTCCCTTCAAGAGCTAGCTCGAACCATGCTAAATGAAAATTCACTTCCTAAGTATTTCTGGGCTGAAGCCGTCTCCACAGCTTGTTATGTATTAAACCGGGTCTCCATAAGACCTATTCTTGAGAAAACTGTTTATGAGCTGTGGAATGGAAAAATTCCTAGTGTCAAATACTTTAGAGCCTTTGGTTGTAAGTGTTTCATTCTAAACACCAAGGACAACTTAAAAAAATTTGATTCCAAATCTGATCTTAGAATATTCCTTGGATACTCATTAACTAGTAAAGCTTATAGGGTGTTCAACAAAAGAACACTAGTCGTAAAGAAATCCATGCATGTCAATTTTGATGAGACCCTCATCCCACAATCAATGTGGATGAGGATGATACTTTAGAAAAGCAACTGGATTCTCTCTCTCTAGACAAGCCTACAGAAACCATTCAAGGAGAAAATTTCTAAGAACTTTCTTCAAATTCTCTAGAAATTGTCTCAGTCAAGGATGAAGATGCTGCTCTACCTAGAGATTGAAAATATGTAAGAAATCATCATTTAGATGAAGTTCTAGGTGATCCAACATTATGAGTCAAAACTAGGGCCTTCCTTAGAAATCTTTGTGCTAATGTTGCCTTCATATCTCAAATAGAGCCTAAGAAGTTTGAAGAAGCCGAATTGGATGAAAACTGGATAGTTGCTATGCAAGAGGAGCTAAACCAATTCGAAAGGAACAATGTTTGGGAACTTGATCCAAAACCAGACAATCATCCCATTATTGGAACAAAATGGGTTTTCAAGAATAAGTTGGATGAAAATGATGTTGTTATTAGAAACAAAACTAGGTTAGTTGTCAAAGGTTACAATCAAGAAGAAGGATTAGACTTTGAGGAAACCTTTGCACCTGTAGCTAGACTAGAATCTATCAGGATGCTCTTAGCCTATGCTTGCTACAAAAACTTCACACTCTTTCAGATGGATGTAAAGAGTGCTTTTTTAAATGGTTATATCTTGGAAGAAGTTTATGTAGAGTAACCCTTAGGATTTGAAGTCTTTGACAGACCTGACCACGTATATAAGCTCAAAAATGCTCTCTATGGACTTAAACAGGCTCCTAGAACTTGGTATGATAGGTTGAAAAATTTCATTGAGAAAAGGAAGTTCAAAAAGGGCAAAACCGATTCAACCTTATTTACCATGCAAAAGGACAAAGACATTCTTTTAGTTCAAATCTATGTCGATGACATTATTTTCGGTTCAACTAATGTCTCTCTGTGTGATGAGTTTCCCTCCCTAATGCAAAGTGAATTTGAAATGAGTATGATGGGGGAGTTAAAATTATTCTTAGGATTTCAGATTAGTCAAACTCCAGATGACATTTTCTTCTGTCATGAAAAATACATTAAGGAGCTCTTAAAGAAATTTGGATTAGACTCTTTTAAGTCCTCTAGAACTCCCATGAGCACCACTACTAAACTGGACAAAGATGAAAATGAGATATGTGTGGATACTAAGAAGTATAGAGGTATGATTGGTTCTCTGTTATATCTAACGGCTAGCAGGCCAGATATCCTATTTAGTGTGTGCTTGTGTGCTAGGTTTCAAGCTTCCCCTAAGGAATCCCACTTAAGTGCAGTCAAGAGAATTTTCAAATACTTAAGTGGGACTTCTGATTTAGGTTTGTGGTATTCGAAGGGAACCTCATTTGATTTAATTCGATATTCAGATTCTGATTATGCTGGAAGTCTAGTAGATAGGAAAAGCACAAGTGGGACTTGTCAATTCCTTGTTGAGTCTCTTGTGTCCTGGTATTCTAAGAAACAGAATTCTGTAGTTCTTTCAACTGTCGAGAGTGAATATATTGCTGCTAGTAGTTGTTGTGCTGCAAATGCTTTGGATGAAGCAAACTCTAGAAGATTATAACCTTTTCTATGATAGGATTGGTGTGACAACACCAGTGCCATTAACATTTCAAAGAATCCTATCCAACATTCTAGAACAAAACACATCGAGGTTAGATATCACTTCATCAGAGATCATGTTCAAAGAGATGATATTACATTAGAATTTGTCAATTCTGCTAATCAATTAGTAGATATCTTTACCAAGCCTTTGGATGAAAAGATCTTCAATAATATAAGAATAAAGTTAGGTCTCATTAGGATTGAGAAAAATTAAGATTCATTTTTTTTTTAGAATTAGTAAAATGGACGATTTCCACAATTTTCTTCTCTGTGAAAACGTGGTCACAATGGATGTTGACCGTGGACATTGACAATGGACGTTGTCACAATGGACTTTGACAATGGACGTTCACCTAATGGTCTATAAACTCTTTCGAAAGGTAACAGAAACCCTAAGATTCAAATTTCCCTCTCAAAAACCTCTCGCCTCTTTCCTTTGTCCAGCGATTCCTTTCCGCCTCTGTTCGTCGACGCCAATCACGAATCTTTCTACTCTCCATCTCAAAACCCCAGGTGACTATCAATGGCATCTTCCTCTCAAGCTCCACAAGTCTTCTCGAGAAAAAAGCAAAAGACCTCTCATCAAGTGGATGCGCAGTCTGTCTCAGTTTCTCCTCCTCTTATATATCCAAATCATGAGTTCATCAACCAGACAGCGTTTAATAGGTACTATGAAAGTTTCGAATTCAAACCAATTATTAGATCTAGAGGAGTAATTTTTCGAGATCTCTCTGGATTGGATTTAGAAGAACCTTTAGTGAGATTGGGGTTAATAGGGCTGTTTGATTCTAAAGTCCCTTATTGTGAACCTCCAGTTAGAATGTTTTATGCCAACTTAGAACATTCTACCAGATCCCTTATCCTTCGGAGTTATGTTTATGGACGACATATTGAACTCACTCAGGAAATAGTGCATGAAATCCTTTTTTGTGAGTTCTTAAATGGTTCCCGAAGATTCTTTGAAGCCACAACGTCTCCGACATTTCTTGCGAAGCCTGCGGGCCGGGAATTAGTACACTTGATTGCCAAGGATCCAAACAATTCACCCCTGAAGCTGAAAAGTAAGGATTTGAACATTAGGACCAGAGTATTTCACCAAATGATCCATTATAATATTTTGCCCGTAGAGGGTCATCGAGACCATGTCAGTGGCATGGATCTCTTCTTGCTTGGACAGTTTTTCAGTGGTGAACCCTTCCATGTTGGATACATTGTGTTAAACAGGATGCTTCAAGTAGTATGCAATGCATCCAAGTTCCTGCCTTACAATCTTCTGCTTATGAAGATTTTTAACCGGTTTGGAGTTAGATTTTCGGAGTCTGACAAGCTTTTATCCTTGAAGAAATCTGACTTCTTTTCATCCTCCACATTGTCCAGAATGGGAATCACAAGAGATGCTCAAGGTGTGTTGGTTGAAAAAGCTGGTCACTGTGGTGTGTCAAGGCGGTTGATAATTGCAAAAGAAGAAGAAGATAGTTCTCCTGATGACATTTGTCTTCCTGACCTTGCCCCTCTGCCACCTCCAGTTCTCCTCATTCAAGCTCCTGAAGAGTTTTGTCATGACAAGATTCGCCTTCCAGAACCTTTAAGTTATCTTGAACCTCCTCTAGTCCAAGCTGATCTTCCTAGTCCAATCAATCTCATTCGTGCTCCCTCTCCCACTCCATTGCCTCCTGTGCCAGCTCGTGCTCCTCCTAGGATTAAAAGTCAACCCCCTTCTCCAGTGAGGCCTTCTATTTCTAAGGATTTACAGGATGAGCTAAGAGCAAGCATTGCCAGTCTCGGGACCAGCCTTGAATCTTTTCAATCCTTGTATCTCTCCCACCATGGTCAATTTGCAGCACTTGTCCTTTCACAACTTGAACAACTCGCGGCTGCCAATCAAGGACTGCTCAAACGTCTTGATCTACTGGAATCACATCAAAGTTCCGCTTTTGCTGCTGTGAACAATCGCATTGATCAAGCTAAACTCGCACATAGTCAAGTCATTGATGATGTCATCTCTTCGGTTAGATTTCATTCCAATCTTGTCACAACACAATTGCAACGCGAATCTGCCCGTGTCATCACTCAGTTTAGTGATCTTCATAACCTTCTGATTAAGAGTGATGGTGTGTCCATTCATGGGGATGAGGACTTGGAAGGCGGTGGAGAGACACCTGAACCAGCTACTTCAGTTGTTCCTTCCCGTGCTGAGCATTTGGATGTTGCTCTAGTTGTTGAGACTGGTGCTGCTGCAGAGGTTGCTCTGTGTGAGGACGAGCTAGTGCCTGCATTGCTTGTTGATCAGCCAGCTCCTCCTCTTCCAGATATTGCTTTTGTTCCAGCTGCTATTGCTGTCTCTGCTGATCTTGTCATGCTTGAGCTTGTCGATGCGCCAGCTGATGATGCTACTATTGGCTCTGCCGATCTTGTCATGTTTGAGCCTATCAATGCACCAGCTGATGATGCTGCTATTGGCTCTGCTGATCTGGTCATGTTTGAGCCTGTCACTGCGCCAGAGCCTCTTGCTGGTGTCCCAATGCCAGAGACTGAAGTGGTTGCCGTGGTGGCTTTGGATGCTGAGGATGTAGCGGATGCAGGGGATTCTAACGATAGAGATCACATTTCTCATGTTTCTCCTGTTCCTCTTGTTTCAGCTGAGGCCACGGCCGATGAGGATGACGATGAAAATCTGTTCCGATTTGTAAGGGTTTTTTATTCTGGCCGTTTCTAGGAATGTTTCTGTTTTTCTTCCATTGTATCTTTCTTGTCCTCCCTTCTCTGTCTTAGGTAGTTTCGTCTAAGACCTTACACCTTTCATCTGCCTTTTTTTTTTATTCATTATCCTTTCCTGTTATCTCTCATGTGCTGTGCTGAATGTCATTCCTCCTACGTTGTTTTTTTTATAATGTCAAAGGGGGAGAATGTCACGACCCTTACCCGTAATATCGTTTTTTTTTTTAACTTTTACTTTAACTGTACTTAAGGCGGAAATCTCAATCAAAATTGAAATCGGAATTAAAATCGAAGTCCATTTAGTAAATCTTTTAAAACAATTAAACTTAAAAACAATTAAATTAATTAAATAAATAAAATCTTTTTTTTTTTATAAAACAACATAGCGATCAGTCGCCCAAAATAAGGGGCGAATGATCGCCCCATAGGCGATTGCAACAGGCGACTAGTCGCCTGTTGCAAGTCGCCACGCTCTCTGGATTTGTTCAGAGAGCGTCGCCTTTAAATCGCCCAAGAGGCGATTGCTCACCACCAAGGAGCGAGCAATCGGCATGCTCTCTGGAATTCCTCCAGAGAGCACAGCTCCTTTATTCCTTCTTCTTTCTTCTTTTCTCCTTTCTTCCTCCTACGCCCTGCACTCCCCATTCTAACACAAAACACTCAACAACAAAACATAACCCTCATCAACCTCTTCTCCTTTCCCACTACTTCTTCACCCAAATCTTTACATACCTCCATAAAATATCCTCCAAGCATAACATATTACTCGAATACTCAAAACCCACAATTCACGTTAAATACAATCAAATTTTATAAAAACAAACCGCGTGGTTCCGTTTAAAAGTGTAACATTTTCCTTCCTGTTAGAAAAACATCAAAACACTACAAAATACAACATACTATCTGTTCAGTCATCAAACATCCTAAAACGTATCGAAATGTACTAAAAATCCATCAAATTCACCATTATCCCAACAATACCCAAAAACTCTCAAAAATCATCTAACCATGAGTCATCCAGCCTGGCCAAAACACGCTCCGCCGCCACGAGCTCCGCCCATCGACCATCTACGCTTGGTCATCATAAGGTGGTTCCTCACCTTCGTTCTCGTCACCTACATCATACGATAAATACATTAAGCCTAATGCTTAGTAAGGAGTGTGCTATACATAACATCATATATATGCATGACATTTGTAAAACAATTTTGTTTTGTTTCGTAAAACCATTTTCTTGCCCCGTGAGAACCATAACTTGCCCCGTGAGAAACATACAATTAGTCCCGTGAGAAACATACAGTTAGGCCCGTGAGAAACATACAATTAGTCCCGTGAGAAACATACATCATTCACATGATCGTTCTTCAATTCCACATTTCATAAAACATGTTCATAAATAGTTCGTATGCACTTTAATAAAACATTATGCATGAGGAATAACATACATAAGGAAAACCTATCGAACGACCACTAACAATTTGCTAAGGCACTACTTAAGCTACCCATTTTACTACCAACCCCTATAACTACTTAATCTCATCACAATCAACATTATCAACATCGTTACAATGTAGGACCTTAAGGGCCGGAAACCTAACACTCACTTACCTGGCGTCCTAGATATGCCGAGCACCGTCCTTTGAGCTTGGGTTACCTAGGGCATTCAACAACACATCGTTAATATCGACTCTCAAACATCAAATCTAAACAAATCGACGTCTCGAGCTAGGACAAATCCTTCTGAAAACTCTAATTCATTTCATTCGGGCATTACATCGAGCACTTGGTGCTCACTAACTTCAAAACCCCATTAATGGTGTCCAACCACATTTCCAACAACCTAATCTTCACATTAAACATCAACAACCACCATTAATCTACTCCAACAACCTCAATAATTACTAACACATCATCAATGAGTAATAAATAAACAACCCTAACGATTTCTAACAAAACCCCTAAATTTCTTCACAAACCCTAAACCAAAATCACTCCAAAAATGACTAACAACTTGACTAAGGCATAGAGCTTACTTGGAGGGTTGATTTGTTGAAGAAACTTGAAGGAAGAATTGCCGGAATCGAAGGAGTGAGTGATCGATGGAGATGGCGATGAAGAAAAGAGGAAAATCGCCAAGGGGAGAAGAAAAGGGAAGGCTCGGGTGAGGGAGAGGAAAAGTGAGGAAAGAGAGAGAGGATTTCATGTTTTTATTAAAATTTTGACTTCCAAAATTACCTAAATGCCCTTAGTTTATTTCCTTAGCTCAAATCGTTATTTCTTCTATCGATTCAACTTCTCCAAAATTCCCCTTATTCCTCCAAATATTCCTATTCATTCCCAGGGTTCCAACGAAACCTTCCGTTCGCCATTTGGACTTAATTTATTATTTCTACAAATCATGACCCTATAACTGATTAAAATATTAAAATTTGAAACTTAAAGCTCAAAATTCCTAAAACGAATTTCTCGGGTGTTACATCCTACCCTCCTTATTTAGAATTTTGTCCCCAAAATTACATACCTGAACAAATCTGGATATCCGTCCATCATGTCCTGTTGTCTCTCCCACGTTGCTTCCTCTACGTTTTGATTTCTCCACAGCACTTTAACAAGAGGGATTGACTTATTGCGCAGGACCTTAACCGAAGACTCCAAAATCCGTATAAGCCTCTCTTCATACGTCAACGTTGGCCGTATCTCAAGATCAACTGGCTCTACCACATGCGTAGGATCTCGTATACACTTTCTCAACATCGACACGTGGAAAACATTATGCACGCCCTCCATAGACAACGGCAATTGAAGCCTATAAGCTGTAGCTCCAATCCTTTCTGTAATCTGAAACGGTCCTACAAACCGTGGATTTAATTTCCCTCTTCTTCCAAACCGTACCACGCCCTTGAATGACGAAACTTTTAGAAACACTTCGTCACCAACTACAAACTCTAATTCTCGCCTTCTTCGATCAGCGTAGCTCTTCTGGCGACTCTGTGCGGTCTCCATTCTTTGTCTAATCAAAACAACTTTTTCAGATAACTGTTGTAAAATTTCAGGGCCGATCAACTTAGCTTCGCCCACTTCATCCCAATACAGCGGCGACCTACATTTTCTGCCATAAAGTGCTTCGTACGGAGCCATTCCAATCGTGGACTGATAACTGTTATTATAAGCAAATTCAATCAAGGGCAAATATCGGCTCCACGACGCCTGAAACTCTAACACGCATGCCCTCAGCATATCCTCGAGTATCTGAATCATTCTCTCAGATTGCCCGTCGGTCTGTGGGTAGAATGCCATGCTAAAGTCAATTTGGTACCCATAGCGCTTTGCAAACTTTTCCAAAACCTCGAGGTAAACCTGGGATCCCGATCTGAAACAATCGACATAGGGACTCCGTGTAACCTAATAATCTCTTGGACATAGAGTTCTGCAAACTGATTCATCGTGTAAGTCATTTTTACAGGCAAGAAATGAGCCGCTTTTGTAAATCTATCAACTAAGACCCATATACTATCGTGCCCTTTTACTGTCCTCGGTAAACCAACTACGAAATCCATTGCAATATGATCCCACTTCCACTCAGGAATCGGTAGTTGTTGCAACATCCCACCTGGTCTCTGGTGTTCTGCTTTCACTTGTTGGCAGACAAGACAGGATTGTACATAATTGGCCACATCTCGCTTCATGTTCGGCCACCAATAGTGCACTTTCAGATCTCGGTACATCTTGGTGTTACCTGGATGTACTGAGTACAACGACGAATGTGCCTCCGACATAACTAACTTCCTCAACTCTTCATCCTTTGGAACGTACAAGCGGTCTCGAAATCTCAGAAGGCCATCCATTGAGTAACTGAAATCTGAAGGTACAACTGATAATTTTGCTACAATAGCCACCTTTTCCTCTGTATCTAACTGTTGAGCCTCTTTTATCTTGTCCAACAGTGTGGGCCGTATTGTCAAGTCAGCAAGCAGGGCCGAAAGTACTGGAACTATCTCGAGTTCAAACCCCTGCAACTCTTTTCTCAATGAAGCTGACATACTGAAAGCAACTGACTCCTCTGTCCTAGGCATCCTACTCGAAGCATCTTCCACTGTATTTGCCTTTCCAGGATGATACTTGATCTCGAAGTCGTAGTCTTTCACAAACTCTAACCATCTCCTCTGTCTCATATTCAAATCTTTCTGTGTAAACAGATATTTTAAACTCTTGTGGTCTGAAAACACTTCATATTTCTGTCCGTAGAGGTAGTGTCTCCATATTTTTAACGCGAATACTACCGCTGCCAGTTCTAAGTCGTGCGTCGGGTAATTTTCCTCATAACTTTTCAATTCCCTGGAAGCATAGGCAATGACTTTTCCTTCCTGCATTAACACGCATCCCAATCCAACTTTGGACGCGTCACAATAAATACTGTATACTCCATTCTCCACTGGTAGAGTCAGTAAAGGCGCTGTGGTCAACTTTTGCTTCAAGGTCTGAAAGCTTTCTTCACATGCCTTAGTCCACTCGTACTTCACTTCTTTCTTCGTCAAGTTCGTCAAAGGTTTGGCTATTACTGAAAACCCTTGAATAAACTTCCGATAATACCCCGCTAGGCCTACGAAACTCCGAACATCACTTGCATTTCTCGGTCGAGGCCATTCCCTTACCACTTGAATTTTGGCCGGATCCACAGAAACGCCTTCTTTCGAGATCACGTGGCCTAAGAAATTCACCTGATTCAACCAAAATTCGCACTTAGAAAGCTTAGCATACAACTGGTGCCGCTTTAAGGTAGTCATAACAGCCTTTAAGTGCTCTGCGTGTTCTTTGTCATTTCGGGAATATACCAAGATGTCATCTATGAATACTATCACGAACTTATCCAAGAATTCCCGGAACACTCTATTCATGAGGTCCATAAACGCTGCGGGGGTATTGGTCAAACCGAAGGACATCACCATAAACTCATAGTGCCCGTAGCGCGTTCTGAAAGCAGTCTTTGGTACATCCTCGGCTCTAATCTTCAACTGATAGTACCCAGAACGTAAATCGATCTTAGAAAATACCGTGGCCCCTTGTAACTGGTCAAACAGATCATCTATCCTCGGTAACGGGTATTTATTCTTTATAGTCAGCTTATTCAACTCACGGTAGTCCACACACATTCTCAAGGAGCCATCCTTCTTCTTTACAAACAAAACCGGAGCGCCCCAAGGAGAAACCCTCGGCCGGACAAAGCCTTTGTCTGTTAGCTCTTTCAGCTGGACTTGCAACTCTCTCAGTTCAACTGGCGCCATTCTATAAGGATTCTTGGACACTGGCGCCGAACCAGGAATAATCTCAATTGTAAACTCCATCTCCCGATCAGGAGGCAAGCCAGGTAACTCGTCTAGGAATACTTCCGTAAAGTCTTTAACCACTGGAATGTCACATATCTTTAACTCTTCCCGCATACTTAATTCCTCAACGCTTGCTATAAACCCAAAACATCCATGCTTCATCGAGTATAGGGCACTTACAGGCAAGCTGGGCAACTCGTCTAGGAATACTTCAGTAGAATTTTCCTCTACTGAAATGTTGTTCAACCTTAGCTTATCTCGTTTTCTCACATCCACAATACTTGCTACAAAATTAAAACATTGGGGCTTTACGGAGTACCGGGCACTCATTGACAGTACAAGAGGCATCTCACTTGATCGGAGGGTTGCTGGGAAGTCGTAATTCTCCCCGCCCAGGGGTCTAAATCCTACCACCCCCGACCTGCAATTGATTGTGGCATAGTGCCTGAACAACCAATCCATGCCCAAAATTACATCGTACCCCTTCATACATATAACTATCAGGTTCGCATATAACTGCCTACCTCCAACAGATAAAATCTTCCCTTGTACCGCCCGATCTGAGTGCAAATACTCACCGGAAGGCAACATAACACTATAATTATGGTCAGATTGGACAACATCTAAATTCCACTTAACTGCATACTTCTGTGCTATGAAGGAATGGGTTGCCCCAGTGTCAATTAGAACATGGGCCATGTTTCCACAAACCAAAATAGTACCTGTAACAACTGAAGGCTGAGCAGCTTCCTCGTCTTCCATCAGAGCAAAGATCCGGGAGGGACCGCCCGGTGGCTGCTTACTCGGTCCTAGGCAATCAGCGGCCTTGTGGCCCACCTTATCACATCGAAAACATCGTCCACTATGAAGTTTGCACTCTCCATAATGATTCTTTAGGCAAGTAGGGCATGAAGGAGCTTGCGACGCCCCTTGCGGACGTTTACCCTTATCCTGAAATCTAGGCGTCTCATTCGCCCGTTTGACACCACGTTGTGATTGTGGCTGCCAACCCTGGTTTTGTTGTTGCGGTCGCCCATCCCTAACAAACCTTCTTGACGCTTCTCTCTGTCGCTGAAGCTTTATCTCGATGTCATCAAGTCCAAGGGCTCTTTCCACTATCTTATGATAAGGCACATCCTCATCATCCACCGTCATCACACCTTTCTGAATTTCTAATTTCAAACCTTGTACGAATTGGTGAATTTTGACCTCCTCCTCATAGATCATATACCCTGCATATCGAGATAACGAATCAAACCTTCGTACGTACTCAGCCACCGTCCCTGTTTGGCGTAGTTGCGTGAACTCCACCTTCTTACTAGCTCGAAGAGTGCGACTGAAATATTTATTGTAGAATATCGTTTTGAATCTCTCCCATCTCATAACTCCCACATCAGTAGTAGCTCTAACCGTATCCCACCAAAATATAGCATCCTTCTCTAAATTAAACGTTGCACATGTCACTTTGTCGGCTTCCTCCACTTTTGCATAGGCGAACATACTCTCAATCTTACGAATCCATTGCTCAGCGCTCGTAGGATCCGAAGACTGACCATCAAAGGTAGGAGGCCTAAGCCGCCTGAATCTCTCTCCACTTTGATCCTGTGAGGTATTTCCTTGCCCATTTCCACTCCCATTTCCTTCTCGGTTTAATAAAATCTCAATTTGTTCTGACTGTTGTTGTAATATATTCATGAACTGGTTCATGGGATTTTCTGGAGGCGGTCTAGGTGCTCTAGGTATTTTCTCGTTCCTGAACATATTAGACAACACAAGTCAACATAAATAACTAGGAATCATACTTAAACTTAAATAATTACAGTCGATGGAGAATTCCCGTACGGCGGTGTGTTTGGCAGGCGTATCACAAAATCGCTTTTAAAACTCTGTCTCTCTGATACCATAATTATCACGACCCTTACCCGTAATATCGTTTTTTTTTTCTTACTTTAACTGTACTTAAGGCGGAAATCTCAATCAAAATCGAAATCGGAATTAAAATCGAAGTCCATTTAGTAAATCTTTTAAAACAATTACTAAAACAATTAAACTTAAACTTAAAAATAATTAAATTAATTAAATAAATAAAATCTTTTTTTTTTTTTTTTATAAAACAACATAGCGATCAGTCGCCCAAAATAAGGGGCGACTGATCGCCCCATAGGCGATTGCAACAGGCGACTAGTCGCCTGTTGCAAGTCGCCACGCTCTCTGGATTTCTCCAGAGAGCGTCACCTTTAAATCGCCCAAGAGGCGATTGCTCGCCACCAAGGAGCGAGCAATCGGCATGCTCTCTGGAATTCCTCCAGAGAGCACAGCTCCTTTATTCCTTCTTCTTTCTTCTTTTCTCCTTTCTTCCTCCTACGCCCTGCACTCCCCATTCTAACACAAAACACTCAACAACAAAACATAACCCTCATCAACCTCTTCTCCTTTCCCACTACTTCTTCACCCAAATCTTTACATACCTCCATAAAATATCCTCCAAGCATAACATTTTACTCGAATACTCAAAACCCACAATTCACGTTAAATACAATCAAATTTTATAAAAACGAACCGCGTGGTTCCGTTTAAAAGTGTAACATTTTCCTTCCTGTTAGAAAAACATCAAAACACTACAAAATACAACATATTATCTGTTCAGTCATCAAACATCCTAAAACGTATCGAAATGTACTAAAAATCCATCAAATTCACCATTATCCCAACAATACCCAAAAACTCTCAAAAATCATCTAACCATGAGTCATCCAGCCTGGCCAAAACACGCTCCGCCGCCACGAGCTCCGCCCATCGACCATCTACGCTTGGTCATCATAAGGTGGTTCATCACCTTCGTTCTCGTCACCTACATCATACGATAAATACATTAAGCCTAATGCTTAGTAAGGAGTGTGCTATACATAACATCATATATATGCATGACATTTGTAAAACAATTTCGTTTTGTTTCGTAAAACCATTTTCTTGCCCCGTGAGAACCATAACTTGCCCCGTGAGAAACATACAATTAGTCCCGTGAGAAACATACAGTTAGGCCCGTGAGAAACATACAATTAGTCCCGTGAGAAACATACATCATTCACATGATCGTTCTTCAATTCCACATTTCATAAAACATGCTCATAAATAGTTCGTATGCACTTTAATAAAACATGATGCATGAGGAATAACATACATAAGGAAAACCTATCGAACGACCACTAACAATTCGCTAAGGCACTACTTAAGCTACCCATTTTACTACCAACCCCTATAACTACTTAATCTCATCACAATCAACATTATCAACATCGTTACAATGTAGGGCCTTAAGGGTCGGAAACCTAACACTCACTTACCTGGCGTCCTAGATATGCCGAGCACCGTCCTTTGAGTTTGGGTTACCTAGGGCATTCAACAACACATCGTTAATATCGACTCTTAAACATCAAATCTAAACAAATCGACGTCTCGAGCTAGGACAAATCCTTCTGAAAACTCTAATTCATTTCATTCGTGCGTTACATCGAGCACTTGGTGCTCACTAACTTCAAAACCCCATTAATGGTGTCCAACCACATTTCCAACAACCTAATCTTCACATTAAACATCAACAACCACCATTAATCTACTCCAACAACCTCAATAATTACTAACACATCATCAATGAGTAATAAATAAACAACCCTAACGATTTCTAACAAAACCCCTAAATTTCTTCACAAACCCTAAACCAAAATCACTCCAAAAATGACTAACAACTTGACTAAGGCATAGAGCTTACTTGGAGGGTTGATTTGTTGAAGAAACTTGAAGGAAGAATCGCCGGAATCGGAGGAGTGAGTGATCGATGGAGATGGCGATGAAGAAAAGAGGAAAATCGCCAAGGGGAGAAGAAAAGGGAAGGCTCGCGTGAGGGAGAGGAAAAGTGAGGAAAGAGAGAGAGGATTTCATGTTTTTATTAAAATTTTGACTTCCAAAATTACCTAAATGCCCTTAGTTTATTTCCTTAGCTCAAATCGTTATTTCTTCTATCGATTCAACTTCTCCAAAATTCCCCTTATTCTTCCAAATATTCCTATTCATTCCCAGGGTTCCAACGAAACCTTCCGTTCGCCATTTGGACTTAATTTATTATTTCTACAAATCATGACCCTATAACTGATTAAAATATTAAAATTTGAAACTTAAAGCTCGAAATTCCTAAAACGAATTTCTCGGGTATTACAGAGAAGGGTACAAAATTCACTGAATGAATCATTGATAAGCAATACGACATAATGTATGGAGGAGTATGTAACATTTAACTGAAATACAGATAAGTATGCTTGAAACAGTTTATATGTTTGTCATCATCAAAAATGGGGAGATTGTTAACTTAAATTAAGTTTAAAGTCTAAATATGTTTTTGATTATTATTCTTAATATATGAACTGAATATAAATTGGTTTGTTATGGTTATTGCATTTATCTGGAAATGCCCTTTAAAAAGGGTATTATGTTTTCTGATGGTTTTTTGGTTAAGTGTTATTAGTCCAGATTTACTCGTCCAAAGTACTATTGAGAGACAGTCTGGAAAGACGCAGTCGTCCATGCTCAAAAGAAAGACGCAGTCATCCACGCTCAAAACAAAGACACAGTCGTCCACGCTCAAAAGATAGACGCTGTCGTCCACAGTCAAAAGACAGACGCAGTCGTCCACAGTTAAAAGAAAGACGCAGTCGTCCACAGTTAAAAGAAAGACGTTGTCGTCCACAGTTAACAGAAAAACGTTGTCGTTTCGAGTTAGTAGTCCGACGCACTCGTCCAAAGGCTTAACACCAAACTTTTGAAGACCGCGAGCGATAGCAACTCTAGAAACTCAACGACTAGTTTTTATGCGTACGGATGTTCTCCAACGGTCATTTTTTTTAACGCAGATTACAGACGCGAAGCAGATTACAAACGCGGATATAAATAGAAAACTGTAGCTCGAGAGAAAAACTTTGGCAATTTTTACAATCAACTCCCGCGAGCAAAAAGCTTCTACAATAGTTTACATCTCTCTGTCCTAGAACTTGAGTTTTATTTTGAGAGTTTAATTTTTGTGCTCGATATTCTTCATCTTGTGAAAAGTGTAAAGGCAACGATTGACGCCCGTGAAGTTCAATCAAAGTGTAAAAGGCAGTAGATCGATGCCCGGTAAGTTCGATCTAGTTTTCTCGAGATGAGAAGAAAGGAATATGAACCACGTTAAAAACTACAGTGTCAATTTCTCTCTAACTCTTACTTTAGCTTGTCTGCTTGCTTGCTGTGATAATTTTAGTAATTGCATACAAAGAGAGAAAACATTTAGATTAAGAAATTTAAAAAGTTTAATTCACCCCCCTCTTAGACAATCACGTTCCTACAACTAGAACCACATACACAGTCTGTGAGCATTTTGCATTTTTAACTTGTACTGAACTCTTATATATATATTATAAGATATCATAAAAGAAAGAACGTTACTACCTTATAGTTCTCGGCTCGTTACTGTAGCGGGCCGAGCTTGGCTCAGCTCGTTACTGTAGCGAGCTGAGCTTGGCTCAGCCCACTACAGTAACGAGCAACTTTGGCTCGGGTCATACAGGCGAGTCGAGCCGAGTTCCAACATCCTGGCTTGAGAGCCTGCTCGCGAGCTGGCTCGTCAAGCCTAGCTCGGGTCCTGAGGAGTGAGGCCTGAGCGGCAAGCGCTGAGCCCTCTCCGATGCGGCGACGCTTGACAATCGATAATCTCTGACTCTTCGATGTCTCAGTCAATCCCAATTCCGATGCCTAAGTCGGGGCACTCTCCGGCGACTCTCCGACGCTCGACAGAAGACACGAATGCGATAAATCGAAACTAAATGCTTATTGATCGGCTTTGCGCCTCTGCCTCTGGCCGTATGTTAAAATTTTGGGAAAGAAAACTGAAAAGAAATGTGAATCACAGCCGATTGATCGGCTATCCTGCAATTGTAATGAAATAAGTATACTTGATTAGTTGATTATATATTTATATTTATTGTGATTGTGATATAATATTATAATAACAATTAACAAATAACATTAACAATTAACAATAAACAGAAACATGGCTGATTGATAGGCTATTTATGAGCGATCAATCGGCTATTGCTCGTTCAAAGCAAGTGGCGACCACTAATGTAACTGGTCGACACATAAAAAATCATTTTATTCAGAGTATCGACCAAAAACTCTAACTCTCGACCCTTCTCTCTCGAGTCTCGACTGTCATCGGCTATTTTTGACCATTCCAAGTCTGCGCCATTTTCTTCTGATATTCATCTATTCTCTTCATTTTATATCTCTAATGGCTTCATCATCTCGCAGCAAACTCACCATTCACAAAAAGAGATCAAAGAATGCTACTCCAACCGCTTAAATTGACCAACAACCTACATGGCCTTCTCCTTTATTCAAGAATTTTGATTCATTGAAACGGTATAATGATGATTTCCAGTTCAAACCCCTGATTTTAAGTAGAAGAGTGGAATTTTATGATTTATATAGCTTAAATTTAGAACAGCCATTAAAGGCTTTGGGGTTGTAAGAGTTGTTTGATTTTGATGGACCTTACATTGAAACTCCAGTGAGAATGTTCTACGCAAATTTAGAACATTCTTTGAGGCCTCTCAAAATTATTAGTTATGTGTATGCAAAACACATAGAAATATCCCCACGTTCAATAAATACAATTTTAGAATGTGAGTTCAACAACGAGGTTGAATGTTATTATGAGGCAGCTAAGGATCCTGATTTTGTGGGCACTAGCGAAGGAACTGAATTTTTGAGAATGATTGTTAAGGATCCAAATCAATTCCTTCCGTTGAAACCAAAGGCTAAGGATTTAAATGTACGTGCACGACTCATCCACCACATGATTACATACAATCTCTTACCAAGAGATGGACATAGAGATTATATTAGTGGGATGGATCTCTATGTTTTGTATAAAATCTTTTGAGGAGAATCATTTAATGTTGGGTACGTCATTTTGAAACGGATGCTGCAAGTATTCTCCAACTCTGCCAAGTCCTTACCTTTTAATCTTCTTCTAATGAAGATTTTTGAGGTTAATAGTGTCCAAATTCCTAGGTCAGCAACTCGATTACCTTTGAAGAAAACTGACATCTACACCACTTCCTCTCTAGCAATAATGGGGATAGTACTCAATGCAACTGGGGAGTGGATTTTCAAAGGAGAACAAGCTGGTGCATCTGGGGCTGGGGCTGTACCCTCACATATGGAAATTGACGAGGGTGGTAACGAGCAAAGACAAACTACTGAACCCTCATCCAATGCATCTAGAGGAAGCTTCTCTTACCTTGAGAAAAGGGTCAACACTTTGGAGGCAAGTATAGCTAGCATTGGCACCGCTTTTGACTCTTTTCAGAACCTGATTCTCGATCGCTTTGATCAGATGGAAGCTCGGATGGACGCTCAGATGGACGCGATGGCAGATGAACTCCATGAAGAATTCAATGAGGTTCACCAGCATCTTGATTATCTTCAAAATTATTGGGATGGCAGAATATACTCCCCAGTCGATCCTCCAGTCAATCCTTTTATTCCTTTTGACGATCCATGTTACTCTCCATCTCAGTGACATTTTGTTTTTGTTTGTGTGCTTTTCTTAGTTTATAAAAATTATAGTGAGTATGTAAATTGTAATTATTGAAATTTGAATGATTGAAAAATGAAAACTGAGTTACTTATTTTCTTTCTCGTACATATAGTTGTACTTATCTCTATCTGTTTTGAAGTCACTTTTGCAATGTTTAAAATGAAATGTTAAGGACTGCAATTTTTTTTTTTTATAATGTCAAAAGGAGTGTCGACCAAAACTCACTAGTGGTGACCATAAAGTGTGACAAATGAAAACAGAAATTACAGAAGCAATTCAAGTGTCGACCAAAACTCACTAATGGCGACCATAAAGTGTGACAAATGAAAACAGAAATTACAGAAGCAATTCAAGTGTCGACCATAACTCACTAGTGTCGACCCCAAATTTTAATTGGTAAAACAGAGCTAATTCCAACGGTAACATTAACAATTCAACGGTAACAAGAACGTTACTCTGGCTGAGTCGCTGAGATTCTGTGGCCGTTGCTCTCCCCCTTCACTAGTTCACTCCATTTTTTCTACAAAATTTTAATCCTCCCTTCATTTCTTTTCACCTCAATCTCTCAATCTCTCTCAATTCAATTCATTTACTACTCCTTAGATTGCTCTTTTGTACTCTGCTCTCTGCCTCTCTGTACTCTGCTCTCAATCCATTCTGTGATTCAAACCTTCAATAAGGTAAAATTTAGTTTATTCTTTTTATATTTACAAAATTTTTAATTATATTTAATAGTTATACATTTGTACTAACATACATTAATTTATTTTCGTAGGTTTTGTATACGGTATAAGTGATCAATTCACACCATCCCATACAAGACATAAAATCTCTTGTTGGAAATTGGTTTTGGTATCATTTATTTGAAATTATTTTTAATTATGGATCCACGTGATTATAACATTGATTTTGACAATGATATTGAAGAAATTAGGGAAACTGCATTTTCAATAGGACAATCATCTGCACAAGCATCCACTTCCACTTCATCACCTCAAAAAAAAAGAAACAAAACTTCTGAGGTATGGAAACATTTTGTAATGAAAGATATTAAAATAGGTGGAAAATAGAATCTAGAGCTCAATGTAAATATTGTATTAAAAATTATGCATATGTTTCAGGTAGTTCAACCACCTCACTAAATAGGCATTATCAAAAATGTCATTTAAACGAGCAAGTTAGAGATTATTAAATGCTAGTGGTAGTGGCACTTTTATATATTCACAAAATAAAATGAGAGAAGGAATAGCAAAACTTGTAGCACAATGTGAATTGCCCCTAGCGTTTACTGATAGTGTTGAATTTGAAAATTTTATGAAAGAATGTGCTTCTCCTAACTTTAAATGTATTCCTAGAAGTACTACTAGAAATGATATCATTAAAATGTTCAATGATATGAAAAATGAACTAATTGTATTTTTTTCAAATGCTCATTCAATGTCTATTTGTATCACGTCTGATTTATGGAGTGCACGTAATTCTATAGGATATGTAGTTGAAACTTCTCATTTTATAGAGGACTCTTGACAATTAAATAAAAGAATTTTAGGATTTCGTAATTGTGAATATCCCCACACATGTATTACAATTTATAAATATATTGTTACGATATTACAAGAATCTTCTATCAAAGATAGAATATTTAGCATAACACTTGATAATACTAGTGCTAATGATGCTGCTATTTCTCATTTTAAAAATTATTTTCAATTACATACTACTCACGATTCTCTTTTTCATATGAGATGTGTTTGTCATATTTTAAATTTAGTAGTTAAGGATGGTATGACATATATTTCACCTTATATTGAATCAATTAGATCTGCAATTTCTTATATAATTGGATCTAATTCGAGGCAACAAGAATATAGAGATTTTTGTAACGCTGCTCAACTTAGACCAAGTGTAACGACCCTAACACTGTACTCTTATTTTCTCGTATTATTTTTTTTATCCTTGTAACTTTGCAACGATTAAGCGGAATTTAAACGTTCAATTTCATTTTTGAAAACCATTTAGTTACCACTTAAAACAATTAACATAAAACTTAAAACTATTAATTAAAAACAGAGGGGAAGCATTCGGCAGAAAACAAGAGGGCAGAATGGGCAATCGCCCCATAAAACTGAGGGGGCGATTGCTGGTTTTACCAGCGATCGCCACACTAGGCGAACAGTGATCGCCGCGCGACCAAGAGGGGCGATCGATCGCCCCCTATTAAGCGATCGATCCCCACCCTTGGGCGATCGATCGCCATGTCCTCTGGATCTTCCAGAAGACAGGCGCTCCTCTTTCTTCCTTCTTTCTTCTCCTGCATACTAATACTCCTATCACCCTTTTCACAATTCCTTCAACAAAATTCTAACTACATCTCAACCATACATTCCAACATAAATTTACTCAAACTCTCATCCAAAACAATGACTCAAAACACGTTTAAAAACATAGCCTAGTTTCGTAAAAACAAACCGCATGGATCCGTTTAAAAACTAAACATTTCCTCCTGTTTTAAAATCATCGAGCGGTCATAAAATAAGTTTCCAAAACGTTTAAAAACTTCGAAACATAACCTATCAACTAATCCAGATCCAAACACCCTATAATGTTCTATCTGTACAATATTTTACCTAACATTTTCTATCCAAAACAACCCAAAATACCTACATACGTCCCCACGGGTCATGAAACGCCTCGACTACTCCAGCACACCACCACGAGCCATCCTCCGTCAACTGCATTACTCCTCGGGTGGAGGAATCTCATCCTCACCTATGTCCTGATCACATACACCATACAGACACACTATGAGCTAAAGGCTCAGTAAGTTTTGTAAGTGCAATGCATGCCGTGCGTATGAGTTTCAGAAATCATGCAACATTTTCTTATCATTACGTCGCAGACATATTGTCACCGAGATATCAGCCCGCTAAAAGGAAAGCATTCATCCCGCGGTCGGACAACCCTTTCTATCTAGCGAAGGGGGCTACATGCTCACACAAACAACAGCCATGCCTGAGCCTCACCTCGGTGTGGTATTGTGACAGACCCCTTTGTGCCTACACAATAGATCAATAGCCCTCTTTCAGGCCACATCACTTTTCATGAAAACATGGTGCGGAAGTTCATTTTCTATGCTCTTTTAAAAACCATGATGCATGAACACGTGCATAACATAACATTCAACATATATACCATCAAGACAATAAAAAGTATAATCTATATTCTACATATGTACCATCAAGACAATAAAAAGCATAATCTATATTCTACATATGTATCATCAAGACAATAAAAAGCATACCTATAAAAGAACTAATCTTAACTACCTGACCAAAGCATATAAACAAGCAATTCACCAAAGATCATTGACGCGACTTCGACGTACGGTGTAGGCCAATCGGCCCTAGTAAGTCACGAGAACTTACCTGTCATCCGTAGCACACCCGGCACTTCGTTTTGAGCTTTGTCACCTAAGTCAATCCATAGCATTCATTAATTTTAACTTCGTCCAGTTCATGAAGTTCTAAAATGGAAATCATAAACTCGTACAAGAATCGTAAACTCCAGCTAAACCCGAATTAGCTTATATTCTGACCAAATTTAAAAATTCATATCCAACCCAATACTCGTCTGATTTTGACGTTTCAAAATACTACGGACACCTTACGCGTCTAGATTCTAAAAGCATAATCTATTTACCCAAAACGACACCACCACACAGCCGAATTTAACAGAAACCGAACCTGCTTTGTTCAAAACTAAATTCCCAAATTTATTAAACTTCCACCAATATTCAAAAATTCGTAACAATTCCAACTTAAATCCAAATTCGATGATTCAAACGCCTATAGGTCACTCATAACGTCTACTTTAGCATGCTATAAACCATTATCGAGTCGGGACCCATGATAAATCTCAGAAATTCGGAGTCCAATTATGCAGTACAACGATATTTATATTACTAACGGGCATTCATGATTTCTCACTTCCAATTCCATCAAAACTCAATCATTGTAAACTATAAACATTAAAAATCCAACAATACATCCAAATCTAAAAACCCTAAATCTCCAATCCACAAATTTCTCCTCGACTCTAGCCCTAAACTGAAAACCAAACTTACAGACCATACAAACTCAACTTAATTGTTGAAATAGAGGAAAGGAACGACGGAAATCGGGGGAGAAAACTCCGTCGTCGGTGGCGTCGGCGTGCAGAACCAGAAGGAGGGAGAAGAAAACTTCACTGGAAGTTTTCTTGGAAGAAGAAAAGCAGGGGAGGTTTTGTTTTATATATAAAATTTAATAATAATAATTATTATTATTATTATTATTATAATAACCTAATTACCATATCGCCCTCAATCTTTAATATTTTAACCTAATGGTTATTAAATCCGTTTTCGACCAGATTATTATAAATTCAACATTCTGGATTGCCTCAAAATAATCTCTTTGTTACCCGCATAAATTTTCTGTTCTCAATTCTGACTACAACTCCGCCGCTTAACGACACGCAAATAATAAATAAAGAAAATCGTATAAACAAAAATTCTGGGTGTTACATTCTACCCTCCTTAATAAAATTTTATCTTCAAAATTTGACTTAGCTTATAGTTTTTGGCATTATTGTCTCGTGTCTTGTGGCCTTATACTTCAATTTACCATCTGTACTTACGGTCACTATTCGTGGTTTTAAACCAAAATTCTTTACTATACTCTCCAACATCGGACAAAACTTCATATTCTCTACTTTCGATTCGATCGTACACGTCTTTACTCATAAGCTGAGCATAATTAAATTTTCAAATCTCAAATCAATTAATCTAACGACATATTTGTCACCTTAATATTTGCGTACGTATCAACTTTTGATTCTCACTTAATCACTCACAGGTTAAATCTTTTATTAATACTAACGTCTTTCTTTCGCTGTCCTTTTAGATCTGAGCTATGCCTAAGCTTCCTAATGCCAGTCAAATTGAATGCCTATGATTTCATCAAATTTCTGGGCTGCACCTCAAACTTCAACATAATTTCCATCGACTCTGTCCACAGTCAGGATGCACACCAACTCTATTTCTACATTAACCTCCTAACCATATTCCTTACCTTCAATTGTTCTAAACACGTCCTCGCTTGCACATCAAGTCCTACCCAATCTCATCAATTGGTCTCTACTAAAATTGTCTCTTATCCTCAATCCTCGAAACAACTTCAACTTTCCAATGTCATTTGGGTTGACTATCGTTCAAGGATTCCTAACAACACCCAGGTTGCAATTCAAACTTCTCTTTATTTTTTCTTCAACTCTTTGAATTGAGTTCCATTAGTTTCTAACTTTCTTAGTCCCGTGTTTATCGAATACGTGCCTAACCACTTCACGCCCTCAAAGCTTTCTCAAACTATTTAATCCAACGCTAAATCTCAGTTACACTACGACCTTATCCATCTACCGAGTATAACAATTTATATATATATATATCGGAGCTATAACTAACTCGCGTATAAGTTCGTTGACCTGAACCTTAGTCACTATTACAACTATCTGGGTTCACATTTCTCTAGTAATGCCCCCATAGAGCTTCTTCATCAGTAGTATTCAAATTGTACACTTCCTTAGGCACCTCGCAAGTCCTAATAAAATTCTCAACTAATATCGTGTTGCAACACTTTGTAACTATTTCATCAGAACACCTCCTGGTCTCGATGAGTCCAACCGGAAGCCAAAGTCGTTAACCATTTAGGATCTTTGTCCCCTTGTAGCGAATATCCTATAAACACCACATTTCACTCTGAACTACCTTAATGAGTTCTATCGCTAAGTCCTTAATTAACTTTCTCTTACTATATACGTTACACTCATTTATTTAACTCAATTCCTTGTTAACTCCATGTACAATTGAATCCCAAGGTTTTGTCATAGATTCACTCCAACTATTTATTCTAACCTTATATCACCCACGTGTCTATCGGTCTCGACCTGATAAACACCAGTCTTTTGGAACCTTTTCTAACGTAATCTCGCTCTAAGTTTACTTAAGTGAGTTTATTGCACATCCTTGTCCTTCCTATTCTATAAACCGCAATTTCACAAATCGTTCGGCACTAACCACTGAGTTAAACTTCCAATCTTAACTCTTCATTGAATCTAACAATCCCCCTCACTTATCTCAAATGTCGCACGTGAACTTCTCACAAGTTACTCAATGGTCTATATCTTTTCGTTCCTCCTAGTCAGGTCCTAAATATTCCACTTGGCTCCTGCACAATGATTCACCCAACAGTTTTCTAACTTGCAATCTTGTTGCAGATAAGTTTACGCCCTTGATTCCAATCTCCTCTAACCCCAAATCTTACTCTTCTATTTTCCTCGTACACTGATGTTCCTACTTCCTTCTTGGAGGTAAGCCTCAAACCGTATCGACCATAACCTGACTCTAGTTAAATAACCATTCCCTCTACGGTCATACTAGTTACTTTAAACATCGAAACACGACATCTGATTCAGAGTGCTAAACTTTTCCTTCAAATAGTTATCACGTTCGAGTTCTTAAGTCCTTAATTTTTAGGCTCTTTGGTTCTTCATTTTATAACCTCCACTCAACACTACCTTTACTACTCACCAATTACTCTTAACTTTACTATGTCTCCCCCCTATAGTAAGTTAGTCGAAATCTTTTTCACGAATCAACAATCATCCTCAATTGACTAGTCCTTTATACAATACTTAAGGTCGGTCAAACTTCGTATCTCGAGTGGTACCTTTTGTATGACTTTAACCCTTTATTGTCTCTAATTTCGTTAATCTTCCAACCCCGAGTAAATACCCTTATCTTCTTCATCGATGTGGGTCAATACGAACACCCCTACGTAATCGCGTCTTCACTTTGAGTTGCCCTATCATCCCTTCAACAATCTACTTAAGCTAACTTTTAAGTGTCACCTAGTCTAGGTACTCCCAATTTCTCGTGGATCTAAGTTATTTAAATTCCTGCTAGATTTTCTTATCTACTTGCACGCACTAACGCTATTTTGACAATCTAGAACATTCTCTAGCAAGTCTTACTTCTAAACTCCAAATTTCTCCTCTATTGATTTCATTCTAAATTCTAGGGGTCTGTCAATCAGGGTCTAGTTCCCATTTATTTAAACCTAACATTCCATAAGTTGTACCTCTCTTACGGAAATTGAATTTTAAGCGCTCAATTCTCACAATTACACCGGGTCATGGGCTTTAACGCATAACTATATGTTTCTCTTATTAGAAGTCTACGTCATCCCCTCTCTATTCTTCAGCTTATCTCAACCTATTACTCAATTATTATCACCAATCTTTTAACTCTATATTATATCTCTACTCTAATACCCTTCACTCCATTAACTGTCAAAATAAAACTGTAACGCCCCGAGTTTTCTGAACCCAGTTTGTTACTCATAAACCCGAACATAACTAAGAAACTTTGGACCAAATTTAAAGCTTCGCTCGAAAGTCAAAATTTGACATTTTCTAAACCTCAAAACATTTAAAGACTTGCAGCGGAAATCATTTGAGCAAAAATAGAGTTAAATAAAACTATAGAACAGTGCTTGAATAATCAGTTGGGATGTTAAGGAATAATCGGCCAAAAGAAATAAAGGTTTAAATCGAGAAATACTTTAAAAGTTGCAAAAGTCAAACGCATCTGCCGCTGAACAAAGTCAACAGAAGAGGATGAAACAGATAGCAGAAGGCTTCTACCGGTGACGAAACGACAGAACATATTACTCTCATCCACCGATAGTTAAAGTACTCGACATCATCCGATAGGTTTAACAAACGACATCCACCGGTCACTAAACGACAAAACTTCTACTACATCATCCGATGGATTTAATACGCGACATCCACCGGTCACTAAACGACAAATTACATTCTACATCATCCGATGGATTTAACACTTGACATCCACCGGTCACTAAACGACAAATTACATTCTACATCATCCGATGGATTCCAATGAAGACCTCATCCGATGACTTTTACAAAAAACATCATCCGATGGCTTTTACAAAAGACGTCCTCCGATAGACCAAAAACACACATTTCCTACACACATCAACCGATGACGTCAGCCGGATGATTCAATCCGCCAACATCTATCAGTGAACAAAACACACAACATCCACCGATGGACAACAGAACAACAACTCAACATCTACCGATAGAGAACAGAACGACATTTCAACTACTCCTTAGTATACAAACACAACTCTAACTACAGAAAGAAATTTACTCACTTCACTGAGACCATTCAGAAACAATTCAACCATTGCATTACTAAAAACCCAGTGAATACCAACATTAAATCCCAACAGAATACTATTATCAGAAAAATCTCAAAACGTATTCAAAAAATTGAAACCACTACTGTTATGAAAACTCAACATACTTAAATTGAAACATGGTCAACTAAACCTTCACACCAACTGACATCAGTTAAACCGCCCCATTAACTGCCAGATTGTTGCAAAGTTGCACTCCTCCAACCAGTCTAGTCCTCAGCTAACTCAGTAAACACACATGCTGTCGTGTAACACCCGAGTCATCGGGCAGGTAACCTTCTTAACTGTATTAACGGTCATATTATTTAAATCTTCGCGGTTAGGATTTTATGACAAGTTTAATTAATTAAATGTGGGTTTTAAACTAGGTTGAGTGGTAGGATTGTAATAATGGGAGATTGAGGTCAGTATTTAAAGAAAAAGGAAATGTTTTAAACCTCACTTAAACCACTGTAGCCGACACCTTCCTTTTCGGCGATTTCTTCTTCCCCAAGCTCTTGCTCCCTGCTTCTGGCAAAACCTCCTCGACGGCCGGTTCACTCCGCCACCACTCGACTACTCTGTGCCCGAGGTATGTATTAGACAATGTGGCTATCCGTTAGATCATTAGTTTTGTTTTTCAGCTCTGTATTGAAGTTCTAGATTCTTCAATGACCGTGTATTGTTATGGACATTTTGAGACCCGAGATTGTTAATGTCGTTCCGAATCGATTCTGAGTATTTAGAGTAACCAAACCCGGATTAGTCTTAGTTACATCTAGCTGTTTCGACCTTGGATTTCGGACTGCACACTGAGTGTTGGACTGTTAGACTCGGGAATGGCTTTAGTTACTAGAACCTAGGATGACTGTGGTTAGAACTTTTAGGATTTTATTTTAACTACTGTAATGTGATTGTCTTAGGAGAAGAAGTTTGAAGAGAAAAGAGCTCAACTGCTAAGGAGACCAGGTAAGTGGATGTATTAAGATTTCCGGCCAATAGGGCCCTACACCGCAAGGATACTAGGAAAAAAAAATTGTTAAAATGTTTGTCTGATTATTATGACTAATAGTTGCCATGATATAAAGTGTTTGAGCAGGAAGATATTAAGTTACATGGTGTTTTACTCGTTCATACAGTATGACATTTCTGTGTGAACTTCATGTCAATGCATTATGTACACGTTTATGATTGAATTAGGAACATGAAGAACAAATGTAATCATGATTAAATGCAGAACGGGAGAAATGACTATGATATGTTCACAAGGCTAATGAATGGCTCGCGGATTCTCCCATTGGTGGAGGCCGAGTTGATGACATGTATGACTCGCGAATTCTCCCATTGGCGGAGGCCGAGTTGATGATTAGTATGGCTCGCGAATTCTCCCACCGGAGGAGGCCGAGTGGATGATAAGTACGGTTCGCGAATTCTCCCACTGGTGGAGACCGAATGGATGATAAGTACGGTTCGCGAATTCTCCCGCTGGTGGAGACCGAATTGGCAGGAAAACTCGCGAATCCTCACCCCGGTGGAGGCCGAGTTTATACTGCACGATAGTTCGTGAATTCTCCCACCGGTGGAGGCCGAGCTAGTCGTTACTATGATTGCCCGATTGGCTATTGATTATGTACCCCTGTCTTTCTCCCTCGTTTCCTGCCTTAATACATGCTATGTAAATAATGAAAATGAACATGAATGAAGAAAGATTTACGGACTTATGTTTCTTAATTTGTACACTTATGTATGTCTGCCAGTATGCATTCCTTACTAAGCATTAGGCTTATAGTTAAACCTTATGGTGTAGGTGAAGAAGGTTCAGGTGAGGATACAATGTTCAAAGAGGATGTTTAAAGCTGGTTGCTGGAGGATGCTCAGAATGACAGTGCAAGGCTGGATAGGCGATTAAGACCCCTGGTTATGCTCACAGTATGTCCATGAAGTTTATGTTGAACAGATGTCTAAGTAGAGTAGGTTTTCTATTAACAATGAGGTTAGAATCTGATTGATCAAACTTTAGAGTCTGTTAGTGATCGTGAGGATTAATGAATGGTCTGTTTTACTTAAGTCTTCCGCTACTTATGCTCTGAATGGATAGTAGTCTTATCGGTAAAGTTTATAGACAAGATGAATCATGTGAATTGTTTGGTTGAGTTCTATAGGTAGAAGTTTTCTACCGGCTGACGTCACCGGTAGAAGTAGGAATAATGGTTTTGTCATCTAGTGACCGGTGGGTGAAGTGTGTTTCTTCACCGGATGATGTAAATGCTATTTTGTCGTTTAGTGACCGGGTGTGATTTTATTGAGTCACGTGTTTGGCTCGTGTTCACCGGTGGATGTCCACCGGAAGATGTCGGATGAATATATCATCCGGCTGACGTCATCGGTAGATGTAGGTTTAAAGTTTGTCGTTTTGCGTCCGGGCGATGTTTTAATTTGGTCACGTGGTTTTGCGTGTGCCACCGGATGATGTTTTCACTAAGTGATGTCTAATGAGCCACGTGTAGAGCATGTGACGAGCGGTAGATATGTTTCTACCGGACACGTGTAGAGCATGTGACGAGCGGTAGATATGTTTCTACCCGACACGTGTAGAGCATGTGACGAGCGGTAGATATGTTTCTACCGGAAGACAACTGCAAACCCATGCAGTTGGTGTTGATCGACGTTGAGTGGTCTGAGGGCATCCCTTCATTGCCCAATTAAGTTATCGATCGATTGACCGTGTATAGTCGCTCGACTCTGTGAAAGTTTGAGCCGACGAGGTGTAGGAAGTCAAGTCGCGAGAGGGTTCGTCTTCCTTGATGGTTCTGTGTCTCTGTTTCAGTTTAGTAAAAAAAAAAACAGAGAGGATATGCGAATGTAAATGCTTGTCGAGGAATAGGAAAGATGAAATAATAGTAAAAGTTAAGCAAACGATTAATAAAAGATTATGATTTCGTGGCGATCCTTCTCGGGTCGTTACATGTCGCTTCTTCACCTACATCACAAAACTCATCTATTAGCCTAATGCTAAGTAAGTAAAGCAATAATACAATGTAATGCTGAATCATAAATTCCTAAGTATGCAGTTTCTACTTTCTCATCTCAGTTGCATATGCATCGTTCTGATCTGATCCCTCTGTGAAATTGGGAGTTGGATCACTCCTCCCAGAGTATAAATATCCACTGACTCATTAAGGGGTGGATTACTTCCCTTAACAGTAAATCTGATTCACATAGCTGTTTCATTATGTTCATTCCTTACCATGCCAACATGCATTCAAATTCATTTTCGTATACTTTTAAAATATGATGCATGACATACTGACACATTCAAGTAAACAAAATCCTAATGTTTTGTGATGTAGGCCCGAAGGCACAAGCATACTTCACTTACCTGGCTCCTGGAAATTGTCTGGTTGCTAGTTACTTCGGAAATCTGCTCACCTAGGTTCACAACAGAACATCAATCAAACCTTCACTAAACTTTGCCAAGAATCAAACAAAAGTTCGAGGAATCCAGTTAGAAATTCTACTACCCGAGCATTTCCATTTATCACTAACACCCGAACCTTCACTCAATCTCAGCATCCTCAAAATCCTCGCATTGTACTCCCTCAGGTATCTAACCGCTATATCATAAGAGAAATGAGGAAAACTTGCCTAGGTTGAAGGAGAATCGGGCGAGGAAAATTGCCTAGAGAGCTCGGCTGCTTGAGCTGAAAACCCGAAGAAGAAAAGTATGAAATGGTGGCGGCTACAGTGCATTAAACCCAACCCTCTTTCCTTAAATACGTTATCCACTTTTGAAAATTTGTAATTTACTCTAATGCCCTTGTCTAGTCATACAACAACCCTACTTTAATTATTGCCTAATGAAGTGTATACCATTAATAATAAAAGAGAGCTGGTTCGATAGAATCGGGTGTTACAAAAACTATACCTGAAACAGCTGAAGGTTGGGCAGTTTCCTCTTCTCCAGTCAGGGCAAGCATCTTCGGTGCGACATTTTCCTGATCCCCGCCCGATTGGTCTCTGCTTGGCTTCGGGCAATCCATAACATAGTGGTCAATCTCTCCACATCGAAAGCACTTACCTGTGCCTAATCTACACTTGCCACGGTGTTCCTTCGGGCATTTAGGACACAGGGGTCCCTGAGAAGTTCCTCGTACGCGCTTTCGTCGGCCTGATTTGATTTCTTCCTTGCCCACCCACTTCGTGCCGTGGTTATTGGGAGCGACTAGTCCTTCCATACTAGGGCTTTCTCGGTTCGTCAACATCCCAAGCTGACGAGATTGCCTATCTATAAGCTGCGCTTATCGGTCAATGAGTTGGAATTGTTGGGCAATGACACCCCTCAATAAGTCTATGGTGTCTTCCCTAGCGTCTCTACCTCGGATCATTTTATGGCTCCTATAAAATCAAACAAATAATCCTAAGAAAATTAAAATCAATTGAAATGATAAACATACTTACAGTTGAGGAAGGATGTCCACGTAGTGGCTGTGCAGTCGAGCAGTCTACAGAACCGATTTTAAAACCCGGGGGCTCTGATACCATAACTGTAACGACCCTAACACTGTACCCTTATTTTCCCGTATTATTTTTTTTTTATCCTTGTAACTTTGCAACGATTAAGCGGAATTTAAACGTTCAATTTCATTTTTGAAAACCATTTAGTTACCACTTAAAACAATTAACATAAAACTTAAAACCATTAATTAAAAACAGAGTGGAAGCATTCGGCAGAAAACAGGAGGGCAGAATGGGCAATCGCCCCATAAAACTAAGGGGACGATTGCTGGTTTTACCAGCGATCGCCACATCAGGTGAACAGTGATCGCCGCGCGACCAAGAAGGGCGATCGATCGCCCCGTATTGGGCGATCGATCGCCACACGCTCTGGAATTCTTCCAGAGCGTGGCGACCCATGGGCGATTGATCCCCACCCTTGGGCGATCGATCACCATGTCCTCTGGATCTTCCAGAGGACAGGCGCTCCTCTTTTTTCCTTCTTTCTTCTCCTGTATACTAATACTCCTATCACCCTTTTCACAATTCCTTCAACAAAATTCTAACTACATCTCAACCATACATTCCAACATAAATTCACTCAAAATCTCATCCAAAACAACGACTCAAAACACGTTTAAAAACATAGCCTAGTTTCGTAAAAACAAACCGCGTGGATCCGTTTAAAAACTAAACATTTCCTCCTATTTTAAAATCATCAAGCGGTTATAAAATAAGTTTCCAAAACGTTTAAAAACTTCGAAACATAACCTATCAATTAATCCAGATCCAAACACCATATAATGTTCTATCTGTACAATATTTTACCTAACATTTTCTATCCAAAACAACCCAAAATACCTACACCCGTCCCCATGGGTCATGAAACGCCTCGACTGTGCCAGCACACCACTGCGAGCCATCCTCCGTCAACTACATCACTCCTCGAGTGGAGGAATCTCATCCTCACCTATGTCCTGATCACCTACACCATACAGACACACTATGAGCTAAAGGCTCAGTAAGTTTCGTAAGTGCAATGCATGTCGTGCGTATGAGTTTCAGAAATCATGCAATATTTTCTTATCATTACGTCGCAGACATATTGTCACCGAGATATCAGCCCGCTAAAAGGAAAAGATTCATCCCGCGGTCGGACAACCCTTTCTATCTAGCGAAGGGGGGTACATGCTCACACAAACAACAGCCATGCCTGAGCCCCACCTCGCGTGACCAGATAACAGATTACGTAGATTCATTTAGTTTCAGACGGTGTGGTATTGTGACAGACCCCTTTGTGCCTACACAATAGATCAATAGCCCCCTTTCAGGCCACATCACTTTTCATGAAAACATGGTGCGGAAGTTCATTTTCTATGCTCTTTTAAAAACCATGATGCATGAACACGTGCATAACATAACACTCAACATATATACCATCAAGACAATAAAAAGTATAATCTATATTCTACATATGTACCATCAAGACAATAAAAAGCATAATCTATATTCTATATATGTATCATCAAGACAATAAAAAGCATAACCTATAAAAGAACAAATCTTAACTCCTGACCAAAGCATATAAACAAGCAATTCACCAATGATCCTCGACGCGACTTCGACGTACGGTGTAGGCCAATCGGCCCTAGTAAGTCACGAGAACTTACCGGTCGTCCGTAGCACACCCGGCACTTCGTTTCGAGCTTTGTCACCTAAGTCAATCCATAGCATTCATTAATTTTAACTTCGTCCAGTTCATGAAGTTCTAAAATGGAAATCATAAACTCGTACAAGAATCGTAAACTCCAGCTAAACCCGAATTAGCTTATATTCTGACCAAATTCAGAAATTCATATCTAACCCAATACTCGTCCGATTTCGACGTTTCAAAATACTACGGACACCTTACGACGTCTAGATTCTAAAAGCATAATCTATTTACCCAAAACGACAACACCACACCGCCAAATTTAGCAGAAACCGAACCTGCTTTGTTCAAAACTAAATTCCCAAATTTATTAAAACTTCCACCAATATTCAAAAATTCGTAACAATTCCAACTTAAATCCAAATTTGATGATTCAAACGCCTATTGGTCACTCATAACGTCTACTTTAGCATGCTATAAACCATTATCGAGTCGGGACCCATGATAAATCTCAGAAATTCGGAGTCCAATTATGCAGTACAACGATATTTATATTACTAACGGGCATTCATGATTTCTCACTTCCAATTCCTTCAAAACTCAATCATTGAAAACCATAAACATTAAAAATCAAACAATACATCCAAATCTCAAAACCCTAAATCTCCAATCCACAAATTTCTCCTCGACTCTAACCCTAAACTGAAAACCAAACTTACAGACCATACAAACTCACCTTAATTGTTGAAATAGAGGAAAGGAACGACGGAAATCGGAGGAGAAAACTCCGTCGTCGGTGGTGTCGGCATGCAAAACCAGAAGGAGGGAGAAGAAAACTTCACTGGAAGTTTTCGTGGAAGAAGAAAAGCAGGGGAGGTTTTGTTTTATATATAAAATTTAATAATAATAATAATAATAATAATAATAATAATAATAATTATAATAACTTAATTATCATATCGCCCTCAATCTTTAATATTTTAACTTAATGGTTATTTAATCCGTTTTTGGCCAGATTATTATAAATCCAACATTCCGGATTGCCTCAAAATAATCTCTTTGTTACCCGCGTAAATTTTCTGTTCTCGATTCTGACTACAACTTCGCCGCTTAACGACACGCTAATAATAAATAAAGAAAATCGTATAAACAAAAATTCTGAGTGTTACACCAAGAGAATTAAAAACTGACGTAGATAATAGGTGGAATTCTACTTATTTAATGTTGGAAAATGCAAGGCCATATTGGCAAGTTATCTGTACTTTTATTAGTGAAAAAACTCAAAGTATTAATCTTGATAAATCTAGTTGTGACGTAGCTAATATATTTCTTGATTTTTTAAAACCATTTTATGAGGCTACAAATGAATGTTCTGGAATTTATTATCCCACTTCTCATCTTGTTTTTCCAATTTTTATAAACTTAACAGGTAATTTTACACAATATCGACATATAGATGAATTTAGAGATATACTTAACAAAATGAAAACAAAATTTAAAAAATATTGGCTTCATATCCCTCCTATTTTTTGTTATGCATGTATAATGGACCCTAGATATAAGTTAAGAAGTGTATGTCTCATTGTTAATAAAATTTCTAATAATTTACGTACTCCTTCTTTATTTTCTATAGATCAAATAACTCATGGAATTACTAGTTTATATTCTTCTTATGAATCTAAATATTCAAATCTTAGTCGTAATGTTTTTTCACATGCTGCTAGTTTAAGCAGTGGTGGTGGAAATATTGTAGCTTCACAGTTTGGTATTAATGATATCTGGAACCAATTAGATACAGATGCATATTCTAGTTCTATGCGAAATGAACTAGAAATTTATTTTGATACTCGATATCAATTTTCTCGAGAAGAAAATTTTGATATTTTAAATTGGTGAAAAATGTTTTCTACCACATATCATATTCTGTCTGTAATGGCACGGAATCTACTAACACCTCCGATCTCAACTATAGCAACGGAGTCTGCTTTTAGTGCAGGTGGACGTGTCTATGATGATCGACGAGGAAGACTTGCATCTGATCTCGTGAAGGCACTTATTTACATGAAAGATTGGAATGATGCGGGTACTAGAAACCAACAAAGAGGGGACGAAATACTCGAAGAATTTCAAAATTTGGACTTTGAAGAAGATTAGCTTTTATAATATTTTCATTTTGTAATTTTTTTTTGACATTTTACAAATGATTAACGATTAGATAGGTGCCAACCTAGTTGGGATGTGTTTAATTTGTAGTGATGCAAATGTCAAAATTTATAAATTTACAAGATTATATTTTTTTAAGATATTTATTTTTTTAAGTAAACGTCCGATCTGTTTATAAAACAGAATTACACAAGAGCCGATCAGTCGCCCAACTTGGGGCGATTACTCGGCTCTCGATTTGTTTTGTACCGATCAATCGCCCCAAGTGGGGAGAGTGATCGGCTGTCGATTTGTTTTAAACAGAGCGACAGCCGATCAGTCGCCCCACTTGGGGCGATTGAACGGCTCAAAACAAATCGAGAGCTGATCAAGCGCCCCAACTTTGGGCGACTGATCGGCTCTTGATATGAAATTTCGGCTCTTGTTCTCTTTTGAACAGATCGAGAGCCGAGCAATCGCCCCACTTGTGGCGACTGATCGGCTCTCGATCTATTTAAAACAGAATTACAGATCATGAGCCAAGCAATCGCCCCACTTGGGGCGATTACTTGGCTCTCGATTTGTTTTGAGCCAATCAATCGCCCCAACTTTGGGCGACTGATCGGCTCTCGATCTGTTTAAAATTAAAACAAATCAGTTTTTTAGTTTAGACTTTAGTTTAACCTGTTTAGGTCAGCACAGCAACCTGCAACCCCCGAGTCCCGATCAATCGCTCCTGTCCCTAACCCCTTCTCTGCAACTAAACTCAACGTCGAAAGGCGAAAGCTGCCGAATCTGCCTTCGCACTTCGCAGCGCCTCCCCTCCCGTCGTCAATCGTAGTATCTCAATTCGCACCACAATTTCGATCTCCACGAATCCAACTCAGTAAGGCTCACCATCCGACCAGGTTATATTTCTTCAATAATTTGATAATTTAGCTGAATAATTAGATTACTTTGTATTAGTCTGTGGAATTTGGGTTGATTTTGATTGATGAGGTTGGATTGAGACACAAAATTAATTGTAAACGAAGTTTTAGAATTGTGCATGTCAATTGTTCGATGAAATGTCTATGAGAATTCTCTTTATATTTTGTGTTGGAAGTTATTGCACACAACACAAATATCTTGTTGTTTATTTGTTGTTTATTTGAGTGTTTAGTATTTGTGTTATTTCACAGGTTAAAACAACAATATGCCGCTAAAGCAAAAATGATTAAAAGGTTCTGCAAGCTCAAGCTCTCAAATCGATCACTCGTTCGTAAACTCTGAGGCAAGAAAATATTTCATGGATTTCATGGCAAAAAATAAACCAATTATATGCGAGATGCAATTTCAACCCGATCGGTATGCTGGAAATATTTTAAACATGCTTAAGCAACGAAATTAAGAGAATCTTGCTGCATTAGGTGGTGATGCGAACGTAAGTATCGTTCGTGAATTCTACGCAAATTTGAGGGTATCCAATTCAAATAGTATGGTTGAAGTTCGCAACAAGATCATCCACTTTTCGGCCGAGGTAATTAATGCTAAGTTTGGGTTAGATAACTCATATGATGATGATTATCATACTATAATGGAAGAGGGACCAGATTATGAGATCATTATACAAGAGATGGGACACCGAGGTTCACAGTGGGTTTACTCAATCGTAAACCGAGCTCAACCATTACACTTGATACTAAGTTGTCTCAACTGCTATGCGCAAGCTTGATGCAGGTTTATCGGGGGAAACTTGATGCCGATGTCCCAGAGGTCCGAGCTTACCAAAGAGCGGGCGGTACTCCTTTATTGCATTCTCACTGGTCGCTCCATAAATGTCAGGTGAATTATCCATAATAATATCAGTGCATATCGTAAGGGTTTCCCTGCTGGCCATATCCACCATATCCTTATCACGTGCCTATGCGCGGCAGAAAATGTCCCTATGAGCTCAACTGATGAGTCTTGGATTCAACCAAAACTTTATGACTCTTCTAATATTTTAAGAATACCTAATTAGCCGTATGGCGAAGCTAGAGCAAATGGATTGGGATTCATTGAGGATGCTACTGATGTTGAAATTCCTCCTCCACTAAAGTCATTGCCTCGATTGCCTCGTATCCGGCGCAAAGATGGTAATATGACTTGGGCAGAACAATTTACCATAGCGGAGCCAAAAAGAGAGCACGCCGAGACTCGTCGAAAACAGCGATATGAAAAGAAATCAACTATGCCTCCCGATCAAGGCGCCTCTTCATCATCTGCCGTGCCACCCCACTCTTATTCAACTAACGATGTGAGGAAGATGTTAGAAAATCTTTCCATCCAACAAGGCTAAATGTTTGCCAATCTCGCTGCTCAACATACCAACTTTGAACAATATGTAAAACAACAGTTGGAAAATATTTCCGATCAACATACCAGCTTTGAACAGGATGTAAGACAAAGACTGGAAAATATTTCCAATCAACATACCAGCTTTGAACAGGATGCAAGACAAAGGTTGGAAAATATTTCCGATCAACAAAGACGCATCAAAAATTGGTTGACGCATATGCAAAATCATTCGGTTGAGCAGACGAACTTCTTTTCACGATATGTGAGAGCCTTAAATGCTCATTATAACCATTTGGATCTAGCGAACCCAAGTTTACCTATTTTTCTGGAGCACCTGTTAAGACCATATCTGTAGCGACCCTAATACTGTACCCAATTTTCCCGTACATATTTTTTTTTATCCCTATACTTTAAATAAACTCTAGGCGAAAATCTAATTGAAATCGAAATCAGAATTTAAGTCGGAATTAAAATCTAGTTTTTAAATCATTTAAAGCAAATCACAAAACTAAATGAATAACAATTAATTAAAACACTTAAAATCAATTTAAAACAAAACAAATAAAAGGGAAGGGTAAAACAGTCAAAGCCGTGACCAAAGGGGAGGGGCGATCGATCTCCAAATGCAGGAGATCGATCGCTGATGCACCAAATAGCAGGGGCGATCAGTCGCCCCTCTGTGCCAGCGATCGGTCGCTGTATCAAGACAAGGAGGGGCGATCAGTCGCCCCTCACCTCCCGCGCCCAGTCGCCACTTTCTTCTTCGTCTTTCTCCTTTATTTTTCATACAAATGCTCTCTGGAATCCGAAATTCCAGAGAGCAATATATCACCTTTTTCTTCATGCATTCTTCCATTCTTGCACGCCATAAACTCTAACATTTCAACAAAACTTAACTCACTTCACAAATTAGCAATCCTAACTAAACGGCCTAAACATAAGTTAAACTTTCGTAAAAACGAACTGCGTGGATATGTTTAAAAATCGACGATCCCTCCTGTTTTAAATCACCAACAATTTACGAAAGTCTAAATAAAAACCTTAACCAAACGTTTTATAACTAGTTTTACCAAAACATGGAACTATCAACATATAAACCTATCAACTATCCAGAACCAACATCCTAAAATATTTCTATACAACCATCAGCCCGACAATTCCCAAAAACCCTCAAAACATCTAACCATGAGTCCCACGGGTCAAAATACGCCTCGACTGCGCCAACACACTCCCGCGACCATCCTCCGTCAACTGCATCACTCCTCTGGTGGAGGGATCCCATCTTCACCTATGTCGGAGTCACCTACACCATACAGACACACTATGAGATAAAAATCTCAGCAAGCTCTCATAAATGTAAATGTATGCTGTGCATATGAGTTCAGAAATCGTGCAGCATTTTCTTTATATTTACTCTGTGGGTGTCACCGAGATCTCAGCCCCCTAACCGGAGAGAGCACATCCAGCGGTCGGACTACTCTTTCCAGCTAGAGGAGGGGGGTACACGCTTACAACACGTACAGTAGTGCCTGAGCCCCATCTCGCATGACCTATAACTGTATGAGTACATAATAGATGTGGTATTGTGACAAACCCGTAGTCGATCTTCACAATAGGTCAAAGCCCCTCTCCATGCCACATAACTGTATGAGTACATAATAGATGTGGTATTGTGACAAACCCGTAGTCGATCTTCACAATAGGTCAAAGCCCCTCTCCAGGCCACATCGCCATTTTCTTTAAAACATCGTGCGAAAATTCATTTTCATGCTCTTTTAAAACACGTGATGCGTGAACAGTTCAATATAAACGTAAACAAGCAACATGTGTACCATCAAGACTATAAATGCATAAACTATAAAACAAATCAACCTAACTACCCAACCAAAATAATTAAACAAGCACGTCACCGAAACTCCTCGAGACGACCTCGACGTACGGTGTAGGCCAATCGGCCAGAGAAAATCACGAGAACTTACCTCGTGTCCATTGCAGCTCAAGCTCCGTCGACGAGCGTTGTTTACCTAGACAATTCCACCAAAATTGACGTTAGAACGAGCTTAAACAACTTAACGTCAAACTAACAAAATCCTTAATTAAGAAAATTCCTAAAAGTTCTAACTTAACTAATCGAAGCATTTAAACCACCAATTAATGTTCGATAGTTCAAAATCACAATTAACGAGTTTTCCTAAAAACCCGAAAATTCACCAATTTTTAACTTTTTTCCAAAAATCAATTTAACTTCATCCAATACGTTCACTATATCCTTAATTACGGAAAATCTATAAATTTCAAACCCTAAATCGCGTTTTTATCAAAACCCTAATCGTTTAACCTAAGCGTATAACTTTCTAAAAACCGAACAATAACGCTCTAAAACTATAGATTCATACCTAGAGAGTCAATTGGAGGAGAAAACGTGAAGAACGGAGGGCGAACGGAGGTCGAAATGTTGAATCGCTGTCGACGGCAGAGAGGAAATCGCAAGGGAGAAAGGTTCTGGTTTCTCGCGGCCAGAGAAGAAATGAGGAAGAAAAGAAGTTTATATTATTTTATAAATTTGATTTGGCAAATTACCGTTTTGCCCTTAGCACTTAATTCTATTTGTTTCGTCATTTGTTTCGTTAATTAACTAATGATTCAGTTTCCTCAAATTTTCTTATTTCACCAATAAGTCCAACTTATTATTTGGGATTTATTAAAACTGTCCGTTTGCAAAACGGATCTCGTTTACTATTTTTACTAAAACGTCATTTATGTTACGATAAACGTAATTACTCGGAATTAAGCGTCTAAACTCCGAAAATTCTCATAATTTCCTTAAAATCCCTATTAATCGTTAGGATCGCAATAAAGCTTTTTTTTTGCAAAACGGACTTGATTTGACATATTTACAAAAATACCATTTATATTAAAATATTAATATCTCGTAAAGCCGGGTATTACAATATCGCCCTCCACAAGAGGGTGAGGAGTGAGGACAACGATGAGCCCGACGACAACCAATCATGAGTTATGTTACTTTTTATCTATGTTTTTTAGTTTATTTTATGCATTGAATAAGAATTTCAGGAAGTATTTATTTTAAATTTAGCTGATTTATGATTATAGTATATTTTAGTTATACAGTCGAAAATTTTTTGGAAATCTTTATTTATGTAAGCTCTGCTTGTTAAGCTCGGCTCGTTAAGCTCGTTGAGCCGGCTCGGCTCGACTCGTTAGGTTCGTGGCTCGCGAGCCGGCTCGGGTTGACAATTTTTTTGATCAGCTCGTTAGGCTCGGTGAGCCGGGACTTTATCGGCTCGGCTCGGCTCGGCTCGTTTAACATCTCTGGTTACTAGGTTTAATATCAGAGCCTGAGGCTAATATCCGGTGGATCATATATTAGGAGAATCGTGGGCAGAGGAGCCTTGGAGAAGATTGTTTTGATTTTGAGAAGGGAAGCGTAAAGGTCCTTACAAATATCCATTCGTGCCCCTGTTTCGGTTATCGGGTACTGGTGGGGCGAAGGATCAGTTGGCTTCTTGGTCCGCCATTGTTTCTCGATTGCTCTAGCTCACTCAGAGGTTAGCAGAAGAAAATGGACATAGCTCTGTTTTCCCCTTCTTCGCTTTTTCCTGATGAAGACGATTCTTGTTCCGGTACTCTCCCTCGCTCTTTCTCTTTGGGGATGATCATGTTTCATCAAAGATTAGGTTTATTTTCTCTGTTTTTTTCTTTCTTATTAGCGGTAACGTTCACACTGTAGGTCTTTTATTGTTGCAGACGAACAGCCGACGGAGAATCAGCAGAGCTACGAAGAGAGAAATCATGAATTTCCTGGAATGGTAATTTTTGTTCTTCGCATTAGATCAATCGGCATTGGGAATAATTAACTTGGTTTCCCTTTTTTCTATTAATATTTTGTTTTCGAGGTTGGTGATCAAATTTCTCAGCGGTAATCTGTTGGTTCGACGAAAATCCTTTGTTTTAACTTGCATCAACGACTGGGAAAACCAGTCAAAACTCAAGAATCAAGTGTTCTGTTCCTGATTGATTTCATTGATTGAGAATTTAATCCTGACACAGGGCTTGCTCATCCGCGAATTTTCATTTCACCAATTGAATGCAAATCTGCTATGGCCAGGAACTTTTGACTTTGCAGAATGGTTGATTCAACACCGATCATGGATTGAAGGTCGACGCTGCATTGAATTGGGGAGGTATTCTTAGTTCAAAGATATCGGTTAATGTGATCTTACTCTGTTGTTAATTGGTTTATTCAATGTCAGCGGTACAGGCGCTTTGGCTATTTTTCTTCGAAAATCATTTAATCTCGACATCACTACGTCAGACTACTATGATCAGGAAATTGAGGAGAATATAGCTCATAATTGCCGGGTGAACGGAATTACACCAGCCCTTCCTCACATTAAGCGTGAGTTCTCTCATTCCTCAGTTGAATGCCCCTTTTAGTAAACAAATGAGTATTAATAAGCAGATGAGCTTTTTATGGACAATTAAAAGCATTAATCCTGTTTTAACTTTGGAAGTTCAATGATAGAGTGGTACAAATTTGAAATATCAATCCATCTCGGAAATTAGCCTCTGATTTCAAAAGTCGCCTCTTGCATTTGAACCCGTAAGCATGCTTAAGTGTAAATACTGCAATATCCTCTCTTCCCCGTCCTTTTGCTTCCCAACACCGTCACAAAAGAAATATTTGTTTCCTCCTTTTATCCAACCGTGACATTTTATTTTTTTATTTTTTCCTGGGGAACTTTCTAATATTTTCTTTTGTCAGATACCTGGGGAGATGCCTTTCCAAACACTGACCATTACTGGGATCTGATAATTGCAAGTGATATTTTATTGTGTAAGATTCAAATCCTATATGAATTCAGATTAGTTCGTGAAATGTGTAATTGAAACAAGATTATGAAAAAGTTACATCTTTGGAGAGATGTTTAAGTGGCTAAAAGGTAAGGATCGCGATCTGCGATAATTTGATAAAGATTAAATGAAAAAAAAGCATTGTTACTTTGAGCCATCATTGATCTTGTTAGGATTAGCCGCTCTAATCCACCTGTAACGAACGATCCAGAATACGAAAAAGAAAATGAGAAAATAATAAACACTGAATTTTACGTGGAAAAACCCTTATGGGAAAAAACCACGGGCAGAGGAACAAATCAACTATGAAGATCGAAATACAACCGCAGGTTTTGTGACTATAGTTTACATCAATTTATAGAGAAAACAAAACCCTAATGAGATTCCCAAAATGGGCCTAACCGGTCTGGCCCATATAGAATTCGGGTCACACCAAATTCTAACAATCTCCACCTTGACATGAATTCCATATAAAAGATTCAACGGGCTACTCGGCCAAACCCAATGCGAATCCAGAACACTGAACTCTGACAATCTCCACCTTCGAAATTCCGGTGCAAGGAAACAAATCTTCAAAAACATTAAAAATATCATCCTCTACCACAAAGGCCTCAGATGGGTCATCTTAGCAACTAATGCTAATCAGGTTTAAATCATTTAAGCCACAATGATGACATCTTCAAATCGTCATCCAAATCTTCCTCAAATCTCAACCTCCCAACAAAATCGATATTTTTGCATCCCAAAAATATCACAAAAAAAAAGCTTGTTCCTGTTTTGTCCCTAAAGAAACAAGGAAGACGAACAAAATGATGAGACTGAACGGAGTGAGGGCTCTCCTCTCTTCCCTAGTCGGCAACAAGAACAATGACTCTTTTCACCTGAAGATTTTCTTCTTTCTTTTCTGTTCGGCCCAATATTCCGATCAATAATTCAGTCCGCCACAGAATTTCAATATCAGAATTTCTAGCACCAACATTAACAGAGAAATTCCAAACAAAAATCACACTGAAAATTCCAAGAGGAAATAGTTCCTCTCTGCTCTGCGCCTTCGACCGTCGACAGACAGTAGTCGTGCGGTTCAGAAAATTCTGCTTCAGAACAAGTTGAGGAATAAACCAAAAAACATAGAACAATTTATTTTCCTTCTCCCAAAAATTGCAACTTTAATTTCCAAAATTGCAATCCCTCATAGCAGCGGCAGTTTCTCCTCTTCGCAGCAACGCGAAGATCAAACGGCGGTGACAGTCAGCGACAGCGCGGTTCTGGTGCGCGCGGTGACGGCAGAAAAGGTCGGCGACGGCGCGGTTTGTGCGGTCGAGGGCGGCGGCACTTTCTGTCGAATAGAACACAGTTCTGTTGTGTTTTTCTTCTCTGCTGAACAAAAACAACAGAACAACAAAACAAATTTCCTTTTTTTTTTCTTTTTCAAAATTGCAAATTTCCAACAAAATTGCAAACCCAAAAATTTGTTCGATACCTTCGAAAAATCAAACCTTGATTTTCAAAAAATCACTTCAACCTGAAGCTCTGATACCAATTGTTGAAAAACCGAAAACGAAACGAAATTGAAAAACAAGAAAATAGTGGACACCAAGATTTACGTGGAAAACCCTAAACGGGAAAAAACCACGGGGAGAGGAGAAATCACTAAAATCAAAGGTACAATGAGTTTTGCGACTCAAGCATATATTTATACGTAGACAAAAAACCCTAGTCATAATGAGATTCGCAACGTGGGCCGAACCGGCTTGGCCCAAACAGAAATCGGGTCACACCGTTTATAACAAATCTCCACCTTGACACGAATTCTACTGCATAAAATATACTCCATAACTTGAAAAGAAAACTCCACCATAAAGCCCCTCAGGGCGAAATCAGCAGCTAATACCAACCAATCTCAAACAGTGTTTGAACTTAGGTGTGTGCAAAGTCTTGGTCATCATATCAGCAGGATTATCATGAGTACTAATTTTGCTCACTGCAAAATCACCACGAGCAATCACATCACGAACAAAATGATAACGCACATCAATGTGCTTAGTTCTCTCGTGAAACATCTGATCCTTCGTCAGAAAAATAGCACTCTGACTATCACAAAAGACTGTAGTAATCTGTAAGTCTTCACTGAGTTCACCAAACAAGCCCTTCTACCAAATCGCTTCTTTGCAGGCTTCTGTAATCGCCATGTACTCAGCCTCGGTAGTCGACAATGCAACTGTATCTTGCAACGTAGCCTTCCAACTAATAGCACAACCACCAACACTGAAGATGTACCCAGTAAGAGATCTTCTCTTATCAAGATCTCCGGCGAAGTCAGAATCAACATGGTCAACAACTCCATCTCTAGTCCTTCCAAAATGTAAGCAAACATCAGTAGAACCACACAAGTATCTAAGAATCCACTGAACTGCTTTCCAATGTTCCTTACCAGGGTTTGCCATATATCTGCTAACAGCATATGCTAAATTAGGACGTGAACAAACCATGGCATACATAAGAGAACCAACAGCACTGGAGTATAGAACTCGTGACATGTAATCAACATTGATATCTGACTGTGGTGATAAAGCAGATGAAAGTTTAAAATGAGCAGCTAATGGAGTACTAACCGACTTGGCACTTTGCATATTAAATCTGTTGAGTACTTTCTCAATGTATCCTTTCTGACTTAGATATAATTTACCTGCCGATCGATCTCTAAGAATCTCCATCCTAAGTATCTTCTTTACTGCACCTAAATCTTTCATCTCGAACTCGCTACTCAGCTGTGCTTTTACCTTTCTGATCTCTGTCTGATTCTTGGCTGCAATCAACATATCGTCGACGTACAAGAGAAGATAAACAAAGGACCCATCACCACTCACTTTGAAGTAGACACAACTATCATAATTGCACCTCTTGAAATCATGAGTGGTCATAAATGCATCAAATCTCTTATACCACTGTCTCGGTGACTGTTTCAAACCGTAAAGAGACTTTTTCAGCTGACAAACGTAGTCCTCCTTTCCTAAGACTATAAAACCCTCTGGTTGCTGCATATAGATGTCTTCATCGATTTCTCCATGCAAAAATGCAGTCTTCACATCTAACTGCTCAAGCTCAAGATCGTGCAATGCCACGATACCAAGTAAAGCACGGATAGAACTGTGCTTCACTACTGGAGAAAACACATCAGTAAAATCAACACCTGGAGTTTAGCTATAGCCTTTAGCAACAAGGCTGGCCTTATACCTTGTTTCTTCAACTCCTGGAGTACTTTCTTTTCTCTTGTACACCCACTTGCAGCAAACAATTTTCTTATCCTCTGGTAGCTTCACTAGGTTCCACGTACCATTCTTGTGAAGCGATTCCATTTCTTCTTGCATAGCAATCATCCATTTACCAGAGCTATCGCAGCTAACTGCCTCTGAATACGTCGCAGGTTCTTCTTCGGAATCAATTTCTTCAACCACATTTAAAGCATAAGCAACCAAATCAGCCTCTGCATATCTCTGAGGACGTCTAGTATCTTTCCGAGGCCTATATTTCGCAATGGAATATTGTGGAGGTGCTTCTGAGGAGCTAGCACCATCCACCGAATCTTAGATAGGTTTCAGAGTAGGCTCTAGTGTAGATCTCGACCCAATCTCAATCTCCACCTGTGTGCTTGACTTCTGTTTATCTTCCTCAAGAAAAATTTTAGACGGAGACCCCTGAAGCATACTAATCTCATCAAAAACATCTCTGCTGATGACGACTTTTCTGGTTTCTGGACACCAAAGTTTGTATCTCTTAACTCCTTGTTTAAAATCGATAAATACACACTTCACCGAACGAGGCTCTAACTTCCCATTATCAACATGAGCATACGCAGGACATCCAAAAATTTTCAAATCAGAATAAATAGCAGGAGTGCCAAACCATACCTCTTGTGGAGTTTTCTTGTCAATAGCAGTCGACGAAGAGCGATTAATGAGATAACAAGCATACGCAGCAGTTTCGGCATAAAAAAATTTTGGTAACCCAGCATTAAGGAGCATACAACACACCTTCTCCATCAAAGCCCTATTCATCCTTTCTGCCACACCATTCTGTTGAGGATTTCACGGAACTGTATGATGCCTCACAATACCTTTAGCTCTGCATAAGGCATTAAACTCATTATAACAAAACTCCAAACCATTATCAATTCGGAGACGCTTCACTTGTCTCTATGTTTGCTTCTCAATCATGATCTTCTCAATCAAAAAGAATGCCCAAACTTTCCTGGAAAAATTATCAATAATCGTCAACATATAGAATGCACCACCTTTAGATGGTACCCTAGAAGGACCCCACAAATCAGAATGTATGTAGTCAAGTGTCCCCTTTGTGTTGTGAATACCTGTCGAGAACTTAACTCTTTTTTGCTTGCCAAAAACACAATGCCCGCAGAATTTTAGCTTCGTAATACTCTGTCCATCAAGAAGTCTTCTTTTACTTAATTCAACCATGTCATTCTCACTCATATGACCCAGACGCTTATGCCAAAGCCTTGTAATATCAGAATCAGACATAGATGAACTAGCGACAGCGGCATCACCTGTAACTGTAGAGCCCTGCAGAACATATAAACTGGCAGTTTTTCTTAGCCCTTTCATCACGACAAGAGAACCTTTGCCGACCTTCACAACTCCACCTTCACCAGTGTACTTGTATCCTTTAGAATCAAGAGTACTCAAAGAGATTAGATTTCTCTTCATGTCAGGGACGTGCCTCACTTCGCCAAGTGTCCAAATGGCTCCATCGAACATCTTAATCCTGACCGTACCAATGCCAGCGATTCTACAAGATGCGTTATTTCCCATCAACACGGCACCTCTAGAAACCGCTTCATATGTTGAAAACCAATCCCGATTGGAACACATATGAAACGTGCAGCTAGAATCAAGAATCCACTCCTCGCTCTGTTTCGAATCAATATCATATGCAACGAGGAGTTCGCCATCACTGTGATTTTCAGCAACATCAGCTTCGCCAGACTTCTCAGGTTGTTTTCCCTTCTGATTATCACCAGTTTTCTTGTTCTTATGTTGCAGTTTATAACAATAAGCAATAATATGACCCTTCTTCTTGCAGTACTTACATGTTTTATCCTTGTTAGTCTCGGATTTCGACCTGCTTCGATTATCCCCACTAGTATTCCTCTCATGCGGTCTTCCCCGCGCAACAAGGCCCTCACCCTTGGCCTCTGAACGAGCAACAAGCTTATCCATCTTCTCCTTAGAGAATAAAGCATCATAAACCTCATCCAGAGTTAAAGAATCACGACTGTATAAAATAGTATCTCTAAAAGTAGCATACGAAGTAGGCAGCGAACACAGCAAAATCAAACCTAAATCCTCTTCGTCATACTTAACTTCCATAGATTCCAAATCAGAGACAATTTCCTTAAAAACAGTTAAGTGATCATCTAGAGACGTACCGTCTGCCATACGATGAGAATATAGACGCTGTTTCAGGTGTAGTTTGCTAGTCAGGGATTTCGTCATACACAACTGCTCCAACCCTAACCAAAGTGCCGCAGCGGTTTTTTCCTTCAAACAATCTTGAAGAATCTGATTTGACAGATGCAAATGAATCTGAGATAAAATTTTTCGATCCTTACGCTTTTTCTCCTCAGCAGTCCATGATGACCGCATCATTGCAATGCCCAACAATGCATCGTCTAAATCCATTTGTGCCAGAATTGCTCGCATCTTAACCTGCTACAATGAAAATCTGGGATTTTGATCCAGCAGTGGAATGTCGTATTTTAACAATGTCATCTCTCAAAATTCAGAATATTTCTCCAACGATATCTTAACCAGATAATTATAAGGAAAAGGAAAAAAAAAAAAAAAATTCAGGTCACACCAAATTCTAACAGATCTATTGATGTCTTGGTTTCTTGGATTAATGATCAGGTTTTTGTCTTTTCATAAGACCCTCTTAAATATCTTTCATCTGGTGTTGGAGAGAGAACTATTGAATTTCTACATCTGATTTTGTTCTTTGCTTATTATATTGTTCTGTATCTGCTGTTTCCTCTGATAGGTCCAGATGATATGATCCGTGGGGAAAAAGAAATTTATGAAATTGAGTGTTTAATGTTAGCTTTACAAGAAATTTCTAATAGATTGTTACCACACGGCTACCTTGTCTTTGTCCTTTGGGTTCTTGGGGACTGAATCTCCTCCTTATCCTACTGAGAGCTTCTCTTTCTTTCTCCCTCAAGCACTTGAGTGCCTCTTCAAAGCTCCCAAGTGTGAAGTTGTTTGTAAAAAAACTGGTGCGCATGTATGTGTGAGGTTTACATATCCTATGTTGAGCCTTTGTTTTTTCATTTTCTTATTAGTAAGATCTCCCCTAGATTGGTGTCATGAAACAACTAAAAACTATGATTATGATAAGAATCCTAAACTTTTATGCCATCACATGAATTTTACGGATTTTATGCAGAAAAGGCAAGATTTGTTCCTGATGTGATGATGGAGAAGAGACAAATTGTGAACTATGTGCTCCCAAACTGCTTTTATCTTCAGCAGAATTGGAAAGAGAAATCTGCTTATTACCATTTGATGTTGTATTTTTGCAGATGTTAAACAGTATGCAAACTTGATAAAAACACTCTCCTTCCTCCTCCATTCCTACAAGCTCAAAGATAAGAAAGTGTCACCTCTTGAAACAATTGAAAATGATGCAGGTACTATCTTGCCATCGAACCAGACGACTCTTATCTTGATTTTGAGAGAATTATTTAGAAAGAATATTTCTTTATTGAAGAATCACAAAAGTAACTGCAGTTAACAGCTCTAGAATTTTGAGAGGCGAGAGTCTCTTCTCGATTATTTCTCTTCCCACAAAGTCTATATTTCTCCCCTCGTTAATTATTCTATCTATGCATTTCCATCATGAATGTTTTTCTAAACTGCTTTCCTAACTTCTACAAACTACTTATCTAGTTTCGGAATGAGGTCTATCAGTTTCATGATCGTTCCTTTTGTATCCAATGCTCAAATTTAATGTTCTGCTGATTCTTGCGGATATGGCTGGTGAAACAGGTCTGAGTAGACCAGTATTTCTAATGAGCTGGACACGCAGAATCGGAAAGGAGGATGAGAAGCTCTTCTTCGGTGGCTGTGTAGATGCTGGTCTTGAAGTAAAGCATCTAGACTCCCGGGTTTATTGCATTCGGCCATTGAATTCGATCGGTAAAGACTCGGAATGAGGTTATTTATTTGAAGATTGTTGGTCAACTCCTAGAGTTTTGTCCCACCAGCTCAGACCAACTCAGTTCAAAAGATTGTTTATGGATAACATATTCAGTAGTATTTAAAGATGATTTTGCTATGCTTCCTCTAATAACTACAAACACCACACTAGTATATTGATAATCCAGCAACACAATGTACACACTTTTCAGACAATTCAACAGATCTGAATTCCATCCCTACCAGAACACACAAATTACAGCATAAAACTAATTGTTCTTACGTCTAACACAAGAATTGCACTGATTATTCGAGAATGCGAGAAAATATGTACTATTTATTATAGGCATACGCGGATTTGAATGTGGTTAAGGAAGAACTTGACATCGGGGAATGTCGTTTTCTATCGGTGTACAGCTATTGTGATGAGCAAATGTTATATTAATCTAAATGCTTGTTGTGTCAAACTTTATGATTAATAATAAAAATAAGAGAAATTACTTTTTTTTTATTCCAATAGAATGCCAAAGAATAAAGATGTTTGGCAAGTCAAACCCAACAATTTTGATCAAAGCTTGACCCTTGGTTACATTTACTTGGTCATTATATATTAATTGATGAAAGTTATGGGTGTTTGGTATTCAACTTAAATTTAATTTAAATAATAAGAACAGATAATATAAGGTTTTTAATGTATCACTCTCAAACATATTATAAATAAAAAAAACAAATAATATAATCGATGCATGTGTAATGATTGATCATTAAATATTCTCTCGCGCATACTTACATTTCAACACGAATCTCATCGTCGATGCCCTACCATATCAGAATTTATACTCGATTCGTTAGTCTCGTCTCGTCCCGTCCCGTCCCACGAGAGTAGAGTTAATTTCAAGAGTTTGATCAAACTATCTTCAATTGAATTTATTAATCTTCAATATAGCCGGCCGGGACTGATGACCTTTGGTGTCGTTTAATTATCATAAATTGTTATTTAATTTTGATGATTTATTTATTTGTTATATTATTTATTTATATATTTGTTACCGCCTTATCTCTTTCATGGCTCTGCTAAAAAACCAAACCTGTTTCCCCTTTCGGAAGCCATGGGAGAAGAAAATGCCATTGTCGTTTGGCGGAGTATACCTTCCCTCAAAGCTTCGCCTCCAGGCCCCGTTGACGCTGCAGAATGCGGCATGCGATGGAGTAACAAGAGACGGATCGCCTTTGATGGCGTTCGTTGTAAATTCGCTAGCATTTCCTTGGTGGAGAATAAGGACCAGAGAGATTTTGAGCCGACCCGTTCTCAGTTACTCGCTCATCCGTTGGCCATACTCGCTTTCGTGCCAAAGGATGCGGCGCTCTTTGCCGCCGGGGCTGTTGCTGGCGCTGCCGCTAAGACCGTTACCGCTCCTCTTGACCGTATCAAACTTCTTATGCAGGTATCATGTTACTCTTCTCAACCTTATAATTTGTTCCCATTTCTCGGTCGTTCTTTTTTTATTCAATTCAGACGGTGGCCATAGTTTTATTTTGATTTTTTTCTTTTGGGTTCGACCGCTGTTCTTGTTGTTAATGGCTACTTTCCTCCTAGGCGAACTGCATGATAATATGTTCAAATCATCACTCGTAGAAGACTGGGACTGCTCAAACTTTGTTATTTGATTTTCAAATTTACACTATTTGTTGCTTCTTTGATTATTGGTTAGCTGAATTGTAGCTAAGAGAGGAAAATGATTTTAATATGTCAAACTAAATATTTTTGGTCTTAACCTTCAAATAATTCTGGCTTAAGTCGAACAAGGGGCGTTTCATCTTAGAATAGAGCTATGACAAATAACCTTAACAGAATAATTGCATAAAGAAAATGGCCAGCAAAACGTACCATCAAGGTGAGGGGTTATCTCGGTTGTTTTCACTTGTATATTTCTGACTTTTTATCACTTAGAGTTAAATTTAAAAAAAAAACAATCCATTTTTTTTCTGCTTGCTCTGAACGCCTATAGATTATTCTCTACTCGGATATTTCCCGATCAATCATCCAATAGCTTTTTGTTGATGATTTGGTTATGCTAGTTGTGTCAAAAGAGAAAGAATGTCTTATTTTCATCTCAAACAATTATTTTTATTTGATGATTTTCTGACAATTTTTATTTGTTTATATCTCTGAATTGATCAAAGACTCATGGGATTCGGGCTGGACAAGAAAGTGCAAAGAAGGCAATAAGTTTTATTGAGGTATGTTGTGGTTCTAGATTCTAGCTACTTTTGTCCTACCAAGGTGGTTTCATATGATATAGACTTAGCACATTGATATGTTGGTGATTTGTAAAATGCAACTGGATGTGCTAGAACATGTTGTGAGGTTTATCATAATTTCGATTTGAAGTATTAAGTTGAAAACTCGGACTATGGCTGGGTTTTAATTGATTTGTGTAATTCAGAGAACACAAAATAATCAAGACATTTTTCAGACTCCCAGTATCATTCTGTTAGCCATATTCATCAATGACCTTATTCGTGTATAAAATGAAAACATTCCTTTTCTAAGGGATGGAAACAAAATGCATATTCAGAAAACATGAGAAACTCCACAAATAATTATTGAAACTCCTCGTGGATTTTATTTTGAATCATCATAACCTTGGTAGAACTGGTTTTTACCCAATTGTAGATGAATTGATGATGATCAAATGGGAAGTTTAACGAGGACTTTCCATTGGACACTGCCATCGGATTAGTTAAAAACTTCATTGTTAGATTGTTTGTCTCAGTTGTGAGTAGTGGCTGTTGTAATAGTGAACAATTAGGCATTTCAAAAATGTTTTAGACTCCTACAGGTTGACCTCTTTATTTTTCAGTACTTATAGTTTATCTCTTATTCATTGTTTGTTTCATCCACAATTCGAACTGCAGGCTATAACAACTATAGGGAAGGAAGAAGGAATAAAAGGGTACTGGAAAGGCAACCTCCCTCAGGTCTTTTTTTCTTTTTTAACATCATTAAGTAACATTTAAATATTCTGTTTTTTTCCCATTGTTGGTGATATGGCTTCAATAAGTCATATTTTTGTTATAGTTTTTCCAGCATATTTCAGGTGATACGGGTTATACCTTATAGCGCAGTCCAACTTTTTGCTTATGAAACTTACAAGGCAAGTCTAAATGTTATGTGAATCTTGTGACGTTGTACAATCTTTACACAATCTTTAATATACATATATTCTGTTACTAATATTTTTAATATTTTCAATTTGTAGAAACTCTTTAGTGGAAAGGATGGTGAACTCTCTGTGATTGGAAGACTTTCAGCGGGTGCTTGTGCTGGCATGACATCTACTTTTGTAAGTATTGCCATGATCATCTATTGTTTTTTCATTTCTAGAGTATCTCATTTGGTGTTTCTCTAAGTCGGTTTGTCTTTGGGATCATGCGTAAATACCTCTGTTTGACACGAATTACTACATTTTTGGAAATTTATATCAATGTTTTCCTCAACTCATCATTAGGATCTTGGTACGTCTTCAATAAAACCTTTTCTTTTTTTCTAGATAACATACCCATTAGACGTGCTAAGATTGCGGTTAGCAGTGGAACCAGGGTACCGAACAATGTCCGAGGTAAGACAAGCTCTTACCGTATTCCGACGAGACCATTAACTGTATGAAAAACATTTTTTTTTTTTGAGTCGCAGGTAGCCTTAAATATGCTAAAAGAGGAAGGTATTGCGTCCTTCTATTATGGTCTTGGGCCTTCTCTTCTAGGCATTGCCCCTTATATTGCCGTGAATTTTTGCATCTTTGACTTGTGAGTACTGTAATGCTTCAATTATTATCACATTATTATCACATCATCACATGATTTTTTTCTGTTAAAAACAGAGTAAAAAAGTCTTTGCCAGAAAAAGTTAGAAGTAGAGCTGAAGCATCTATATTAACGGCTTTGGTGTCAGCATCCTTTGCCACACTGACATGCTATCCTTTGGACACCGTGAGAAGACAAATGCAAATGAAAGGCACTCCTTACAAGACAGTTTTGGATGCTATTCCAGGTAATATACCGATACTGATTGCCATTATTTACCATAAAAAATGAAAAATTTGATGAAGGCTAGTTTGTGACTGGAGAATTATTATCATGGCATTTAAGCAGTCATTTTGTTGAGGTCTGTATGTTTGATTCATTAAGTGGACAAATACTATCTATTTAGTTGGAAAGGAGGAATGATTTGGTAATTCAAATATTAAATTTAAGTTTTCTGATACATACAGGTATTATTGCTCGTGATGGAGTTATTGGTTTGTACAGAGGCTTTCTTCCTAATGCTCTGAAGAATCTGCCCAACAGCAGGTGTGAAACCACTCTATTATTGTAATAAGAGTATTGAATAACCATGTAACCTGCACGAAACATAACTCCACATTATTAGTAATGTGCTTATTTAGATCCAGCCATTTAGAAATGCAATCTTACTCTCTCTTTATCTGGCGAATTAGTTGATCGTTAATGACGTACATGTAGCTGTGCCAGAACACTAGCAAGAATCAATCTTACTTTTTGGTTTCTTCTCTGTACTTTGCAGCATTAGGCTGACAACGTACGACTTCGCAAAGCGTCTGATTGCAGCCAGTGAGGAGAAGTTTCAGAGAATTGTAGAAGAAAACCGCAAGAAACAGAGCCATAGCGGTGACAGCGATGATGATGAGAGGGCTCCATAGAAATAGCTATATATATTGTTTTGAGCTCCCAAAGGTTTCTAGCCCCTTCAGGCTTTATTTATTGTAATTTCCATCGCCATTTTATTTGAAGCTGTGTAGTCTTTGCTTCAGCTTTCTTTTTTGGGGAAACTGATAACGTCAGACATGCTAATTTCCAACAGGTTATGATACCTAGTTTTTCACGTGCTAGTGATTACGTGTTGATTATTAATTAATATAATAATTAAAATAAATTATAAATAATTAAAATAAGACATTAGTTAAAGTGTGAAATAGAGGGTGAAAGTGCATTAAACTTGGGCGTTCGGGGCTACTCTATCAAGAGTGTCGTGAACCCAAAGACCACAGAGCGCATTAAACTTGGCCGAGGAAAAACTATGGGGAAAAGTTCAATTTAGACCCCAACGTATGGGGTCAGTGACTATTTAGTAGCTAACGTTTTTTTTTATTCTAATCAAACCCTATCGTATAGAACGTTTGCAATTCAAACCTTACCGTTAATTTTTCACTTAAATTTGACAAATATCCTTTCAAAATTACCAGAGTACCCTCTCTCTCTCTTCTGTTGAGCTCGAGCCGCAGCCCACGCGAAGCGCAGAACAGCGAAGAATTGCAGTTCAGAATTCGCCGAGTATCCCCTCCACAGAATTCGCCGTTCAGTATTCGCTGAGTATCACCGACAGAAAAATCGAGGTCATCGACAGAAAAAACTTCAATTAAAGCAAATAACAGTTACTAATTAATAGACCGTTTTGCAAATCACTAAAACTTCTAAATCCAAAAACAGTCTTTCGAAACTGATCGAATCAAATCCTTATAGTGCAGCGACAGAAAAAGAAGACGATGAAGAGAAAATCAGGAAAAAAAGAAAGCTGATATTCAGCTTACCAAAACAAAAATGCAGCTTCAACAGACGGAAAACAAAGAGCGAACGAAACAAAAAGAAAAAGCCGGATAGAGTAAGAATGGGAATGTAGAGCAACCGGAGTTCCACCAAGTCAAGCACTGGAAATTCGAAATTAGGTTTCCTTCATCCTCGAATTGAAGAAGAAGAGTAAGAATGAACAGTGAGAGAGAGAGAGAGAATGAAGGTGGAGGTGGAGGTAGTAGGAGCGGGAAATGGTGGAAGTGGTGGTGATGGAGAGAGGTGGGTGAGAGAGGGAAATGTTCTGTTCTGCGGCTCGAGCAGAACAGAACAGAGAGAGAGAGAGAGAGAGAGAGAGAGAGAGAGAGAGAGAGAGAGAGAGAGAGAGAGAGAGAGAGATAATTTGGGAATTTTTAAAAAATTTAACTAAAAAATTGACGGGAAGGTTTGAATTGCAAATGTTCTATACGTTAGGGTTTGATTGGGTACAAAAAAAAATGTTAGTTACCAAATGGTCACCGACTCCATACGTTGGGCTCTAAATTGAACATTTCCCAAAACTATGCCATGTCCAGGGTGTCTTGAACCCTAAGACCCATAACACCGTAAGTCTGGGACGTCGTAGCGTTATATCGGGCTGACTCTGTCCTCAGGCCCTCGAACTGCTCAATTTCCTCTCGTTCAGCCCAACAACTGGCGTCCTCTCTCTTAATCTATAGCTGAAATTCTGAAGCTGGGAAAGCTCGTCATACTATCAATTTGCTCGTATTCATCTTTGATAATTCGTAACGGAACGCCGAGATTTAACGCATGTACTGCTTGTCCCAACTCTCATTTCCTACTCATGCTTTTCAAAATTACATAAATGCTCGTAGCAGCAGACCTCGATATTGGCGAATATTATGTCCTTGTTCGCCGTTTAATCTTCAGAATGGAGAAGAGAATGAAAAAAAAGATGAGGTTGTTCCTGACAGGTACAATGTAGCTCATCATTCTCTGATTTTATTTTGATTCGGATAAACTTTGTATGGTCAGAGATGAAAAGAAATTCGTTGATTAATGGAAATTCTGAAATCTTTGTCTAGTTAGGTCCATGGCGGTTTTTTTATTCTCTTCGTTGAATTCGATATGTGCGTGCTATAACAAGAGTTATTCCTTCCTGGGTATTTTTTCAGAGTTCATGGTCAACCGCGAGTGATTTTGGTGGAGAGATATGGAAACGGCAACACTAAAAGGTCTTGAACTTCTTCTGTTTTCATCATTTGCTATAATGATTGTTTAAGCTTGCCGAAGATGAGCTGTTGCATTTTTATTTACACTTCTATCGATGTAACTCATAGACGTAATTGGCTTAAATGCGGAAGTCATCTTTTTAACTTGATCAATTTCAAAGCCATCCATCTTTTACTTCGTCAGACCGTAATTGTGCAAGGATGCAACTTTTTTTCTAAAAAAAATATTCTCAATTTGAATCTGCCATTTCTATTCGTCATTAAAAGTTCTTTTTCCGACATTTCCCATTTTTACATGGTTCCATAAGAACAAACCTCCAGGATCCTAGAATTTAAAAAGAAGAAAGAAAATTCAGAGAGGAATAGAAAAAAAAATGCCTTTAGACACCTCTGAAGTTCTTTAAAATACTGAAATGAAGCTGAGCGTGCATCGGACTGGGAGTAGCTTACCATGTACCAGGTAGACTTAACGGAGGCACAGCCTTAATTGTGGCTGGAGGTGTATGGATGCAAGTGTGCATTTTCATATTCACAAGCAGCTGTTGGTTAAGAGTAGCCATTTTCCTTAGAATTCATGCAGAATTCATTTGTTAATTATTATACGCTGGAGGTGGTCAATCATTAAAAAAATACTATAATCAGTCTGAAGAGGAATGACTAATGAACATGACACTTCGTATCCTATTCCAGGATTTATCTTCTAAATATTTGCCTCTCACTAGGTGATTTGATGTCAGATATGTTCTAGATGGTGACTCGCAGTTCCAAACTTTACTCGAGCAGCATTCAACTTCACTACCCAATTTCTCCAAGGAGTCATATCTTTCTGACACAAAATTACCTTGGCTGCCAGACTTTATTAAAGATTTTATTTTACCTGCAGGATTTCCAGGTAACTTAATTGTTATTTCAATAATGATAAATTAACACTTAAATATTATACCTTTACATGGAGTTTACATGTCATAAATTCATTGGTATGTGGAATCTATTATTTTAACTATCAATAGTATACCATAATTATTCATTCAATTCATATATGATTTGTAAGTGTAACATCAGGATATAAAATTAGTGTACAATTAGAGTCTATACCTAGAATTTTTCTTGTTATTTTGCCAATATCGCTTTTTAATGCCTTGTGTTCCTTTTGAGCAAAGCTGATCCAGTTTTTTAAAATAACCTTTATATAAGGTCCTAAATATTTCACACCACGTTTAAGGAAATGTTGTAGTACAATAAGCGATAATGTCACAATTGGCTGTATAGAACATCCGGATGGCGGATGCTAACTTCATGCAATGCCTGATACTAAGCTTTGTATTAAGGTCTTGCAATATTTGCTTCATATTTCTTCTCCATTTTCTCTGTAGGATCGGTTTCAAATGATTATTTGCAATACATGTTACTACAGTTCCCAACCAATGTCACTGCTTGGATTTGTCACACATTGGTCACTTCAAGTCTCCTTAAGGCATGCAAAATCGCATTTTAGTTGACCTTCTAATTGTGTTCCAGTATGTTGATGAAAATATCTAGTTTGTCATTTTAAGATCATCTGAATATTTCATTATGTTTTTATTTGATTATTTTATTTGTTCTATCCCCGAAAATGACGACATACATACGGTTCAATTAATTTTTAATACAACAATCCTTGCTACTGCTAAAGATGTTGAATTGTTTTTAGGCTGTTGGTGTCGTCTCTTCTGGAAGTATTGCTGCTGCTTCTGCTGCTGCCATCAGGTTTTATAGGCTGACATGATACATTATGTGGTCTCATGTATACTTTATTGAATAATTTGCTTTTGTCTCCATATGTCTGATAACTTAGTTAAAGATATCTATAAGAAAATGTCCTAATATTTTTTTTTCGATTTCTTTCAATATTTATCTGTACAATATAAAAATTGTGTGATTGTCTGAGCAGATGGGTTTCAAAGGATGGAATTGGAGCTGTTGGCCGCCTATTTATTGGTCTGAATTTGTAGAGATTGAAAGTGCAAGGAATGCTATGTGCTGAGCTTACCAATGCATTTTTCGACCTTCTTCAGGTGGGCGTTTTGGGAATCTTTTTGATGATGATCCCAAGCAGTGGCGCATGTATGCAGACTTCATTGGCAGTGCAGGAAGGTACCATTTTCAATACCTCTGTGATAGGACTCCTATTCCCTGCAAGTTCACAAACTAAAATACACAGTAAGATAATAATCAAAAATAGCTATGGTATTCCAACCGGTAACAATCCAGAAAATGTAACACTATGCTGGAAAATTCGAGAGCCCCACTTCTCTCCCACTGACATCCAAATTCTACCCACCTCTCTCTCTCTCCTCCACTCCCCAAATAACCGTCTCCCCCCTAACAGAATTATCATCCCCTTTCCCCTTTTTACCCTTCCTTATTACATAACAAAAAATAAAACATAGTTAGGAAAAATAGGAAAACATATCTATGTCATGGTTGTACCATTCTTCCTCCTTGCATATGTGAATTTCAAGGGTGGATTCCTATCAATACCCACCGCCCAAACTTTGACCTTATCCTCAATGTTGAAATCTGGAAATTGAGCGGTGATGACGTCAAAATACTTCCACGTGGCATCCACTCACGGTTGCCCTTGCCATTGAATAAAGACTTCACCTCTAGCGTGAATACCATCCGAACTGGGGCGGATGTTCAACACTTCGCTTGGCGCCACTTGGAGTTCCAAGTCCTCCGATAAAGTGGTGGGAAGTGTAGTCGAGGCCGCGTGAGTACCTATTGCGCGTCGCAACTGAGATACATGAAAGACATCATGGATGCGCATTGTCGCTGGAAGCTGTAATTTATAGGCTACTTTACCCACTCGAGCCATGATCTGATACGGCCCATAAAAACGAGGGCCCAACTTCGCATTCCGTTTCTTGGCCAATGAACGCTGTCTGTAGGGTTGCAACTTCACAAACACTCAATCCCCCTCAGTAAAATTCACCTCCCGGCGTTTTCCATCAGCAATTTCCTTCATACGCGCTTGGGCACGAGACAAATGAACCTGTAATTCTGTAATGATAGCATCCCTTTCCTGTAGAAAGTCCTCTAGAGATTGGACCACTGATTCACCTGTGCCCACTCGAATCAAGGGAGGTGGATCTCTGCCATAAACTGCTTTGAACGGACTCATTTGAATTGCAATGTGAAAGGAAGTGTTATACCAAAATTCGGCCCATGCAATCCATTTAGTCCACGAAGTAGGTTTATCTTATGCGAATCAACGCAGATAAGTCTCCGGTGATCGATTAACTACCTCTGTTTTTCCATCCGTTTGTGGGTGATAAGCTGAACTTTGGTGTAACGTTGTGCCTTGTAATTTGAATAACTCCTTTCAAAAAATACTTAAAAAAACTTTGTCGCGGTCACTAACAATCGAACGGGGAAAACCATATAAACGAACAACCTCCTTGATGAATACGGCCGCCACTGATTGAGCTGTAAAAGGATGCTTAACGGCCATAAAGTAAGCATACCTACTTAACCAGTCGACAACCACCAAAATGGTGTTGTATCCCTCGGAACGAGGCAAGCCCACCACGAAATCCATAGAAACATCCTCCCATATTAAGGCAGGAATCGGTAGAAGTTGTAGTAGCCCCGCTGGAGACAAGACTTGATACTTATGACGTTGGCATATATCACAAGCAGCCACAAATTGCCGCACACGGTTACGCATTCCCTTCCAAAAAAAACTCCGCCGCTATGCGTTGGAAGATTTTGAATCCCCCCAAGTGCCCCCCAATAGGTGAACCATGGAATGCTTGGAGCAACGACGGAATCAATGCTGAGTTTGGAGCCAATACAATACAGTCGATCATGTCGCAAGAAATACCCTGGCGGGGCCTCATCCAAGTGCTAGAGACGAGAAAAAATGTCTGATAAGGTCTTTTGGCCAAAACTTCCTTCTGAATATCTTTCCATGGCAGAAGTGTGGTAAATGATAAGGTGGCCAAAGAAGTGGTAGTTGGCCTCCGAGATAAGGCATCTGCCGCCTTGTTTTCCAAACCGGCTCTATACTGGATTTCAAAATCGTACCCCATAATTTTAGTAAGCCACTTTTGGTATTCCAAGCTCACAAGACGCTGTTCTAACAAATATTTGAAACTGCGTTGATCAGTACGAACAATAAAATGACGCCCCAGTAAATACGGTCGCCATTTGATGATGAAGAAGACAATGGCCCGTAATTCACGTTCATACACTGATTCTAACTGCGCTCGTGAAGACAATGCCTGGCTAAAATAAGCTATCACCCGGCCACCTTGCATCAGCATTGCCCCTATACCACTGCCTGAGGCATCAGTTTCCAGCACAAAAGGTTTAGAAAAATCAAATAACGATAATACTGGAACTGTGGTCATAGCCACTTTCAGCCGACGAAAGGCTTCTGCAGCCATGTCTGACCAAACAAACGCGTCTTTTTTAAGAAGAGAAGTGAGTGGGGCCGCTATCTTACTATATCCCTCCATAAATCTGCGATAATAGCCTGTAAGGCCTAAAAACCCTTGCAACTTCTTCAAATTGTGCGGTGTCGGCCATGATAACATAGTCTCCACTTTAGATGTATCTACCGCTACACCCTCAGCCGAGATAATATGTCCCAAATACTCCAATCGTGGCTGAGCAAAGAAGCATTTCGAAGTGTTTGCATACAGCTTGTATTGTCGTAAAACTGCAAGTACGGTATTGAGATGGTCCTGGTGCTCCTTGGAATTCCCACTGTAGACTAATATATCATAAAAAAACACCAGCACAAAACGCCGTAAGTAAGGCTTAAATAGTTGATTCATCAGGGCCTGAAACGTTGAAGGGGCATTGGAGAGCTCCAATGACATAACTAAGAACTGATAGTTGCTTTTTCGTGTGTACGAAAAGCGGTCTTCGGAACATCTTCGGGACGTACCCGTATCTGGTGATAACCCGACGTCAAGTCAAGCTTAGAAAATATAGCTGCGCTCGATAACTCATCCAGCAACTCATCCACTCGGGGTATCGAAAACTTGTTCAGAACAGTAACCTTATTGAGGGCCCGGTAATCGACACAAAATCTCCAGCTCCCATTTTTTTTCTTCACCAGAATTACCGGGCTAGAGAAGGGGCTACTACTTGGTTGAATGATGCCGGCTACCAGCATTTCCCCCACTAACTTCTCAACCTCATCATTCTGAATGTGAGGGTACCAGTACGGCCGAACACACACAGGAGGTGTGCCGGGGAGAAGAACAATCTGATGATTCAATGCTCGCTGAGGAGGCAATCCCATGGGCAATACAAATATATCATGAAAGGTCTCCAACAAGCCAGATGTTTCGATTGAAGTTGGAGAGCTTGGTTCGGTCCTGAGAGAATGTACTGCCAACAATAACCCGGTGTCCCCTTATTTGAATTGTTTAACCAAAGATCGAAATGATACCAGAGATTTGCCCAGGCTAGGGTCCCCTTGCAATACCACTAATTTTCCCTTCACAGTAAATGACATCGTGAGAGCCCCCCACTTGATTTTCATCTCTTCTTGAGTCTTAAGCCATTTGAACCCCAAAATAACATCAGCGCTGCCCAAATCCAAGGAAAAAAAATTATCCACTACTGTCAAACCTGGGAATTCAGTGGGAAGTGCTTCACATATTCCTGCGCTGCGAATGGCGATACCCATACCTGTCAACACCTCAAAATTGCCATACGGGACCACTGGAATCTAAAGATTTTCTATAACAGACTGAGAGATGAAATTGTGGGTTGCCCCACTGTTAATCAATACTACCACTGCTTGACCGAAAATGGCATGGAGCTCGGCGAAGACAATCCCACTAAGGAGTTTAAAGAGAGTTGCGCCAATGCGAAGGATTCAGAATGCACCACTGCCGCTTGCGGCCCCTCGCCGACGTCACCCTGCCCGTCCTGCAGGTCCTCTTCATCCTGGCAAATGAGAACTTGCAGCCCCTTCGCCTTGCAACAGTGATCGGGAGAATACTTCTCATCACACCGATAACACAGACCCCTTTCCCGTCGCCAGTTGATTTCTCCATCGGTTAATCGTCGGAATGTGGAGGTCGGCTGGGTTGCTTGAGAGATCAGAGCTGTTCTGGGTGCTGGCAAGGTCGCGTACGCAGGTGAGTAATGCAGAGTTTTGGATTCTGCCGAGTTTCGGGCCGTGGACAGCGGACCCGATGTAGCTGTACCCGATGGAAGTCCATGGGCTGCTGGCCCATGTTTGCCCAGCCCCATCCCTCACAGCCCTGACCCGACTCCGAAGTGCTGGACTATGGATAGCTTGTCTTCAACCCGTTGAGCAGTCACCATGACCTGCTCAAGACCCCCCGGACGGAGGACAAGCAGCTCTGCCCTGATCTCCGGGCACAACCCGTGACAAACTGGGCTTCGAGAAGGTGGTCCGGCAGGTCAGAAAAATGCGACGCCATTCTCTCAAACCTCTGCCTATATTCCCGCACGGTGGTGGTTTGCCTCAGCTGGAGAAATTTTTCCAACAGTGATCCCTCCAACGATGATCGAAATCGGTCCAATAGGAGACAACAGAAATCCATCCAGCTGCGGAAAAGACGTCGGCGCTCTTCTCACTGGAACCAAGCTAATGCCTCCCCCTCCAAGTGGACCGCTGCCCAATTAATCTTCTCTCGCTCGGCCAGGGGCTGGAGCGTGAAGAATCGCTTCGCTCTGAACACCTAGTCATCCGGGTCGTCACCTATGAAGCGGGCATTTCCAGCTTACGGTTGACATGATCTTCAACCTATTTATCCGTCCCTCCTTTTATTTGTGATCCTTCACTGAGATCTCCATATTGGCTCCTCTGTTCTTCAGCCTCCTTTTGTTTTCCCTTGTCCCACTGTCTGGGAAGTACCGAGCTCCCAGCTTCAGCGAGGGAGTTCAGCTTTGCCACAATCACTGTCATCTCGTTTTTCAATTCTGATACGATCATCCCCTATTTTCCCAGTTCTTGCCACAGATCATCCTGCGTTCCCGATTCTTTCGGCAAAGGCTGCTTCCCGATCATTGTCTGCGGCTGCTTCTTGCCGGCCATACCCAGGTTTGCTCTGATACCAATGATAGGACTCCTATTCCCTGCAAGTTCACAAACCAGAATACACAGCAAGATAATAATCAAAAATAGATATGGTATTCCAACCGGTAACAATCCAGAAAATGTAACACTATGCTGGGGAATTCAAGAGCCCCGCTTCTCTCCCACTGACATCCAAATTCTGCCCACCTCTCTCTCTCCTCCACTCCCCAATAACCGTCTCCTCCCTAACAGAATTATCATCCCCTTTTCCCTTTTTGCCCTTCCTTATTACATAACAAAAAATAAAACATAGTTAGGAAAAATAGAAAAACATATCTATGCCCATGGTTGTGCCCTTCATCCTTCTTGCATATGTGAATTTCAAGGGTGGATTCCTATCACTCTGCTTGACAAAGAACGACTAATCATGCTAAAGAACTGTTTTTTTTAGTACAATCTTCACTCCTAGATCAACGTATTTATAGGCTATTGTAATCTAGGAAAGAAAACTAATTTCATATTTTTATGCTAATTACAAATTAAAGAAATTAGAGAGGAAAAGTACCAACTTTCGACCATGAATAAATCATTCTTTGAGTTAAAACGATATATATGTTTGTTAGGGATGAAGTGATAAATGCTGATTTTAGTTAACACAAATTTATTATTGACCAAATTTATTTATATGAATAATAATAAAACTCCGATTAACTTTCATGCAGCATTTTTGATCTAACCACCCAGCTGTACCCTTCGTATTTCTTGCCACTAGCCTCTCTAGGAAATCTTGCCAAGGTATTCTGCAGCTTCTTAGATGGTATTGTTTTATTAAATTTACTGCAAACTAACATTCATTTATTTTTTTTCTGAAAATTTTTGAATGATACTAGATGTACTACTTTCTTTTCCTGGGCATGTTTGTTAACGATTTGTCAGAAATGTCATTTAAAATCGAAGAATCAATCTAAAAATAATTCACTTTTCATTTTAAACTTTATACAGGCTGTTGCTAGCGGACTGAAAGATCCTTCATTCCGTGTCATTCAAAACCATTTTGCAGTCTCAGGAAATTTGGGAGAGGTAGCTGCTAAGGTAAAAATTTTGTATGAACGACATAAGCTTTTTGTGATTTACTTGCTATTTGTACACTTATTTGCTTCTTTCCCAATATTCCTAAAAACCAATTTATTTTCCCATAGTTATGAGATAAAATTAGATATATGTGATTTTTTTTCAATCGTATACTTACTTTCCTTAATTAACTGAAGGAAACTGCTACTTGTTGAAATTAGTCTTTTTTGGTATTTATTTTTCCTATTACATTGGTGTCTAAAAACTTCATGAAAAGCGACGGTAAACACATGGATTCATAGTTGTAGTGTCCTTAGTTGTTGTAGCATTTGTCGTCATATAAAGTAAATCCAATCTTTAGACATATTTCAAAGTATCATTACCAATGAACTAACGGGGCAGTTGTATTGAACCACACTTTTAAGTTCTGAAAAGGACGCAATACCTGGTCAAGTTGCCCGAGTATTGCTTTAATTTTGGATCAATTAAAATGATTAAGAAGAAGGATTTATGATGAACTTTTGGCCAAAATGTGTCTAGATAAAATTAATTATTTTGTTAGTATTTTCTTAAGTACTAGGAAAGCTTATTGATTGAACCCTTTAGGAAGAAGTTTGGGAAGTTACTGCTCAGCTGCTTGGTCTTGCAATCGGCATACTTATCTTGGTATGTTTTAGAGAGTTTTAGTATGGTCATTTACTCTTGTTGACTGTGTAAATATGACTTGAGAAGTGATGATTACTATATCTGCTATTGTCTTTTCTACATAGGACACACCAGGACTTGTCAGATCATATCCGTTGTTGTTTTTTACATGGGCAAGCATGCGGGCTCTGCACCTATGGTTTCGCTTCCAATCACTGTCAGTTTTGCAATTTAATACTGTAAGAATCTGAAGTATTAAAAAAATAGGTATTCTTCAGATTAAATTTTAGTAAAAAAAATAGGCATTCTTCTTGATTCTGGGAGGCATCGAACCAATGTGTAGATTCATAAATTGTCTTTTCTCTCTGACTGTATCTGATATAAATTACTGACTTCTTTATGTTTCTCGCAGATAAACTTAAAGCGTGCTCGAATCGTCGCTAAATCACACATTTTACATAATTCTGTCCCAGGTAATTGAGGTAATTGAGCTTTAAGCTAATCAAGAATTAAGTTGAAATCTCACGGTTACAAAAAATATGTCCATGATAATAGTTCTGATGTCAGATTTTAGAAACTCTATGGCTCGAACTCCTATTTGCTATATCGTCCTCTGTTACATTTTCAATATCTTGAGACTAAAGAAAATATTTTCTGAAGCATGCATAGTATTATTTTACTTTCAAAAGGAGCATTTTTTAACTAGGATTGTTTCAGGATGTGTTGATTGCAATAAGGAAGAGAATATATTGCTATGGCAGCGATTTTCGAAACCTCGGATAATCTTTGGCGTATCGTTGGAGGAGATGTTTGATGGCAGGAGATCTGCAAATATGGTATTTCACTGCTATGTTTTCCATTGTTGTTGAGGAAATGAAGGTTGCTTTTTCTGATCCAATCTTTTATGCCTGCTGGAAGTTAGTGCCTTTCAGTTTATAACTTCTCTTCTTTTTTTTTTTCTTATGCTTTTCTGGAAGCTTTAGGGTTGTTTTATTAAAATATGTTGCTGGACGTGTCGATCTTTGTTAGCTAATATGCATAGTAGTAATACTCACTCACGGGACTGGAGACCTACTGCTTTGATGATAATCCATGGTCAAAGAAGAAAAAAAGCTATAGTCGTCATGATTTATGCTTTGATGATAATCCAATCTTTATGCCTGCTGGAAATCATTGCCGCTTTAGTTTATAATTTCTTTTTTTCATATGCTTTTATAGAAGCTCTAGGATTGTTTTACTGAATATGTCGGTGAACAAATTGATATTTGTTAGCTAACATGCATAATGGTAATACTCACTCACGGGATAGGTGCCTTGCGGTTTTGATGATAATTCATAGTAAGAGAAAAAACAGCTATAGTTGTGAAAAAACAGCTATAGTTGTCGTAATTTACAACTATTTTCCAAACAATTAGGTATATTGATTTCTACCCACTAAATATACCCACTCAAGTATTTTTTGTTACTTGCTTTTCCACCATTTTATAGTTGTTTCCTCCTCCCATTGAATGTATAATCTCTGACCATGTCATGTTACTTTTTAGTTTGGGGTTTAGTATATTATATTGTAGCCAGCAGAAAGGAAAACAATTGGAATGTTGTTTTTCTAATAGATCTGTAACAAGACTCTTGCGAGAAAAAATCACATGCCGACGAAAAAATATTGATCGAAAAAAAGAATTGAAATATAGAGTTTCTTCTATGACAAGAAAGAAAAATTAATAAAAATCTTATGTCATAACATAAATAAATGGGTTGTAAAAAATATTCATTATTTTGTTCTTCAATTATTTCGTAGCACGGACTTTTCGAGTCTAGTCAAAATAGGATTTGGATCGCAGACTTCTAACAAGAACACATCATTTTGCTTATCATTGCAAACTGATCGAATGAATGCTTTGTTCTCAAATAGGTGAAGAAGCTTCTGGATCTGTATGCTAAGGAGAAACATGTTCTCATGGTGAACCGACAACAGAAAGACATGGAAGTGTTCGTTTCATTTAAGGTATAGTTAACCCGCCTTCAACAAAAACTGAATTATGTCATTGTTTTAAGTGTAAAAAGTGCAGAATTTCTGAGCAGGTGGGAGCTACAAGCATTTCCATGTTGCGAAGCATATGGCAGACCTACTGGCTAGAGAAGAACTGGCAAGACTCGGTTGATGTTTGCGATCAGCTGGCACAAAGCCTCGAGGAGACAGAGCGTGGGTTTGACGAATTTATGCAACTTTTAAGTGGTGCCGGTTGGGATACACACAGACTAACTATGAAGGTCCCCACTAATATTTACATCGAGGAAATAGTTTCCGACAATTAAGGTTTTAATGGTCGTTATTCATCCCTTAAGATGAACTATTTTATCATGTACAAATAGAATTGATGTGTATGAAAATAAGCTCGTCTGGGCTCGTCTAGTCTAGTCGTCTTTCTACACCGGATTACTGTACTGAGCCGGGGTAAGTTAGCTTTACCCTACTCCAAGATACGACTTGTTGGTCTTCTTCCATCTTGTATCCTCAACCACAACCACTCTGCTCTTGATAATGGTGGGTCAATTTCAGACTCACCAATAGCACCACTATCAGATAAGAAAAAGATAAGGGCCAGACACTCGTAGCCGTTAGATGGATACGCTCTTTGATCAGACGCTAAAAAAGTACCCACCATGGATTGTCCATCAAACTCTGATCTCTTTCAAGGTCTGGGCGGACTATAACACCTCCACTGAACACACTCCTCTTATTCCCACTTAAGAAAATCTAATCCCAGCTCCTGAATGATGGCTGCCGCTACAACTGCTGCCGCCACCTCCACTTTTATCGGGACCCGCCTCCCGGAGGTCCGTTCAAGCTACGGCAGAGTGCAGGCGCGTTTCGGATTCGGGAAGAAAGGCCCGGGCAAGAAAGTGAAGAAGTCTAGTTTTGACCGTCCTCTGTGGTATCCTGGAGCTAAAGCGCCGGAATGGCTTGATGGGAGTTTTGTCGGAGATTACGGGTTCGACCCGTTTAATCTGGGAAAACCTGCCGAGTACTTGCAATTCGATTTGGACTCTCTGGATCAAAACCTTGCAAAGAACGCGGCCGGAGATATAATCGGGACCAGATTTGAGAGCGCCGATGTGAAGTCCACTCCTTTCCAACCTTACTCCGAGGTTTTTGGGTTGCAGAGATTCCGCGAGTGTGAACTTATCCATGGAAGATGGGCTATGTTGGCCACGCTCGGAGCCATTACTGTTGAGTGGCTCACCGGAGTCACCTGGCAAGACGCCGGAAAGGTATGCCGGATAATTAATCTTGTTTTCATCATCTCGATATTGTCGTGATGAACTCTGAGTTGCTTTTCTTGACATTATCAGGTAGAGCTAGTGGACGGGGCATCATACCTGGGCCAACCCCTTCCGTTCTCGATTTCGACATTGATATGGATCGAAGTTTTAGTCATTGGATACATCGAGTTTCAGAGAAACGCAGAGCTCGACCCTGAGAAGAGGCTCTACCCCGGAGGAAAATTCTTCGACCCATTAGGCTTGGCGGCCGATCCAGAGAAGAAGGAGAGGCTGCAGCTGGCGGAAATCAAGCACGCTCGGTTGGCCATGATCGGCTTCCTCGGGTTTGCCGTTCAGGCAGCGGCCACCGGGAAAGGTCCTCTTAACAACTGGGCCACCCATTTGAGCGATCCTCTCCATACCACCATTATCGACACATTTGCTTCCTAATAATTCTCTATCTATTTTTCTGCCATGCGCCTGTAAACTTGAGATTTTCTACCTGGTTGAGGATTTGAGCTGTAATTATTGTCCAGAAGGTCATATTTAACGACAAATTACTTTAGCTGCTCCGGGTTAGCTGTTCTTCCTTTTGGCATCATTAATCATTTAATTAATTATTTTTTTAAGTTGACCGGCCGATCTGGTCGAAGATCGGCCCAACTCATATCTAGCTCAGGCCTAGTCCAAATAGACGTGAAACCACTAGACCGGCCCAACAATATATAGTTCAGGTGTGATCCAAATAGACATGAAATCACTAAAAATTGTGACTTGCCATTCCTTATCGTTTTATCTCTTTTATTATACGACATTCACTCTCAAAGCATACAATTACTCAAATGGTGCCATGCGCGATTAGTACGAGTTGCCGAGGACATTGATTATACCGGACATTGAATTCATATTTCTGGTTGAGATTGATAGATAACAAATAGCTACATGTAAGATTTAAGTCATTTGATCAATCCTATGATGTTATACACTTATTTAGATTATATTATTCTACGAAATGAACAATATCAAAACACTGTCAATCATTTGAAGAGTTGCAAAGTTTAAGACTTTTAAGTTAAATACTATCTCAAAGTAGTTGACCAAACCCTTCTACTATTTTGCTCAATGAGACCTTCTACTTCAAGTGATGCTCCAAATAATGCAAGAACTTTACAAATTTTAATAATATTCTTGATATTTCTCTGCTGGATAGACTAAATAAGTATTTACTCACTTATTTTACTTTCTTAAATATTTATTGAAGTGTCAAATAATAATTTATTGTACTTAATATAATAATTATCTATTATATTTTATTAATTGTTCAAATAATTGTTTGACACGTCAACGAATATTTTAAAAGAATAAAATAAGAGATTAAACGTGATGTTATTTAAATATCGAATATCGTGACGGGTTAATATTAAAATATATTTAATTACTTGATTATCCCTGCACAAAGGATGCTTTACTTTTTTTTTAATAATTACCCACTAATTAGTGCTCTGGACTTAATTATTTATTCCATACGCGCACGTTTATCGGAGTTCAATCTTGTTTCTGTCGAAAAAACTGCGAACTAGGGCAACTCACTAAGTGAAAATCAAATCCATCAATCTGACGGCATCGCGTGAGCAAGTACATGTTAATTATCCTACATCACTCACACTATAGCATATAGCTCTTTTAATATTCATTTTCTCAAATGTATTTTAGAGTTATCGACTTGTCCGAAAGATTCCTTCTTCGCTTCTCACTGGACTGCTTGCCTCTACGCTTCTGCTCCAATGGCGTTCTCTGTGCACTCAGTTTCTTCAGTTAGATTCTCTGCAATACACACAAATCGTGTTCCGACTCGGTCCTTTTGTGCTATCTCTTCTGTTTCTTATAGCAGTGAGTTCACTCGCTTATGCTCTATTTGGCTAACGAGAAAATAGTGTCGGAAAGCAACATTTATAGGATTGTTTCGTGTTTTTTATTTAGTGCATGAATTTTTTAAGCTACTGCAGTTGAAAGTAAGATTCACAGATTTTGATGGACGATAATTGATGTGTTTGCTATTGTATTGTGATTGGTTCAGGGCGGAAGCTTACAATTAGGTCATCCGAGACGGATGCAGATGAAGGTTGGTATTTTTTCGTTTCTCTGCTCATCATTTTACGGCCTTGGTCTTTTTGAAAAATTTGAAAAAAAGTTCTGTTCGTATTAAGTCCGGCTTTAGTTTCATCTATTTATTTTATCTATGTTTATAGCTGTTCTCAAATCTAAAGCTCCAGAAAAAACGCCGGTTGGTAGTGGTTCTAGCTTCAATCAGCTTCTTGGCATTAAAGGAGCAGCTCAAGAAAGTGTAAGTAGTTGATGCTGTTTTTCCCTTTTTTCCTTTGAAGTGCGAAAAAATGAGTTTGTATGATCAAAATCATTGATTTTTAACCTTTTAATTTATTACGTTATGATTAAAAATGCTCAAAGGTCTGTTGGTTTTGAGACTTGACCGTTGTGTTCTGAACTCTTTAAAAATTGTGCATAGGAATTTCATGTGTTTACGTTAAACTAGTTTCTGTTAATATTCATTGCAGTACTTAGTGCTAAATAAATGGTTTAAATAGACCTTGGTAGAATTAGTCTGTTCTTTCTCTCATTCCCTCTTTGATTGATGAGCTATAATTATAGGATGGATGCAAACTAAGTAGATTGTTCGACTTGCATTTTTGCAGAACAAATGGAAAATTCGTCTTCAATTGACGAAACCAGTTACTTGGCCTCCATTAGTCTGGGGAGTAGTCTGCGGAGCTGCAGCTTCTGGTGATCTTTCTTACTAACATTGCATCCTAAAATTTTTTCTCAAGGAAACCTACGAATAATTTAAATTTTCACTTATTTATTGCCTTTTAATCTATGTTGAATATTATGTTTGCCATATTATCGCACTCTCTGTTACAAGCATGTTAACCTTAGTGATGATGTTTTTTTTTTTTTTTGTGGTCTGCCACATAATCATTGTTTAAAATATGACCCACATTGTCCATGGCAGGAAACTTTCAATGGAATTTAGAGGATGTAGCAAAGTCAATTGTTTGCATGGTGATGTCTGGTCCATTTCTAACTGGCTACACACAGGTTAGCTTTTCCAAGAATTTAGTTTGGTGCTTTGTGACAATATCTTCAACATAAAATGAGATTGATGAGTTTGCATTATTAGACAATAAATGACTGGTATGACCGAGAACTTGATGCAATCAATGAACCTTATCGACCAATTCCTTCAGGCGCAATTTCTGAGAGCGAGGTAATATCGATACAGGTTTGAACTGTATGAGCATCAGGAGCAGTACATCACATTTTTTCTTTTAATTTTCCAGGTGATTACTCAAATATGGGTGCTGCTACTGGGAGGACTTGGTTCGGCTGCTTTATTAGACGTGTGGGTAGGTAATTTAATTTGATGGTGAATCCAATTAATATTATTTATCCATCCATACATCTGTTGTAGAATGACATATCCTGAGTTTTTGTCCTATGTAGGCAGGGCATGACACCCCAATAATTTTTTACCTTGCTCTTGGTGGATCTTTATTATCATACATATATTCTGCGCCACCTTTAAAGGTAGTACTCCTACCTTTCATGTTCGTTGGAGAAACATTTCTCAATGCTGAACAAAGTTTCATCTCTGTTTCAGCTTAAACAAAATGGATGGATTGGAAATTTTGCCTTGGGAGCAAGTTATATTAGTTTGCCATGGTGTGCTCTCCTCTGTTATACTTTGTTGGTATAATTTGAATGTATAGGCTTTCAGTACGTGCACCACTTTGATTCTTGTGCAGTTGAATAATTTTCTTTCATAAGAGAAAAACTTGCATTAAGGATAGGACTTGCGTGGTTTATGTTGAATTATATTGTTTTTACGAAATCCTTGTCCTTAAGTCTTATTCCTATATTTATTCTTGATTAATTCCTCAAACAGCTGGAACTAACTGGTTACCATCAAGATCAACCTATGAGATTGCTTTTAATTAGTTTAGAGGTGCTACAGAATTCTATTATTAAGAATTATAAGATTTTATATTGTTATCTTACCCTTCAGTGTATTCATATCTCTTCAATCTCAGGTGGGCAGGCCAAGCTTTATTTGGAACTCTGACGCCTGACATAATTGTTCTCACACTCTTGTACAGCATAGCTGGTGTATGTTTTTTATTCAAACATTGGTATCTATTATTAACATTATTGGATCTTATTCCAACTCACATTTTCTATTAAATTTTAGCTGGGCATTGCCATTGTGAACGACTTCAAAAGCGTCGAAGGTGACAGAGCTCTTGGACTTCAGGTTTCTTCTATTAATGCCAATATTGAGTTGAAATTGGTTTTCCGGGAGGGTCATTAATATGTTAACGTTAATAATTGTTCTCAAACAGTCAATTCCAGTGGCTTTTGGTGCTGAAACTGCTAAATGGATCTGTGTTGGCGCTATTGACATAACTCAGTTATCAGTGGCTGGTAAGTGTGTTTGTATCATTTTTTGAAGTCAGACATTCTGGAAAGAGAACAATATAACCCATAATCTGATGTTTTCTGGAAACATTTGGAGTCAAATTTCATTGAAATGTAAAACGTGAAACCATGAACTTTTCATCATTTCTTGATAAATGACATTGACAATAGCTGGTTTTTATCACACACTTCGTTTAGCTTTTTTCAGCTTACTTTATCATACACTGGCACATTACTATTGTATCAATAATTCTTTTCTACCAAGAAATATTTCTTACATCATTTGTTTGATTCCTCTCTGGGGTATTGTTGTGGTGGCAGGGCGATGTTGTCGAGATTATGTCTCACAAGATTGTCTAATTATAGTATGTAATGATGCTTGCAGGTTATTTGCTTGGGGCTGGTAAGCCCTACTATGCTCTTGCCCTTCTTGCTTTGATAATTCCTCAAGTAGTCTTCCAGGTTAGCACATCTAACATATTTGACGATATGCATCGGCTAAAATTTTCTCAAGCTTTTCTCATTACCAATGCTATAATGACTTCCATTGGAAATATAATTAAGCTTTAGAAAGACTTCATTATGTGCAGTGTGCACTGAAAAGATGAGACTAATTTAACATTAAGTCGCCTCAAAATATTTGTACACTGAGCTTCGGAATAGTTTTAACTTTGACATTTATTCTTTGTTCCACTACTGTTAGTCACTCTGCATTCATTGAAAGTTGATGCTATCGTTCTCCTCTTCGTTGATGCATGTGTTTTTTAATCGATGGGCATTCTCCACTCATGCATGTTTCTTGTCCTGCAGTTCCAATACTTCCTAAAGGACCCTGTGAAGTATGATGTTAAATATCAGGTATTATATACATTTTCCATAGCAAATGATTTTTCTCATATGCATTTTATGAGCCAAAAATGCTCTAACAACTTGGGATTGCAATAATCATGGGACATAAATTTTATCTATGAATCGACAGAGGTAAAACGTTGTTGAACCCGATCCATTCTCGGATTGAGGTACCTGTTTTGAACTGAATTAAGAAAAAAGGGGAAGAACATCTCGTCTTTTATAGATAAGACTCTTATGGACGTGTTAATTACAGGCCAGCGCTCAACCATTTCTTGTTCTGGGTCTATTAGTGACTGCTTTGGCGACAAGCCATTGATCTCTGACCAGCCATTTTTCCACTCAGGAAACAGCAAATCCAGGTGATCAAATTACTATATAT
>CM039515.1:12363783-12375898 GCA_022432975.1 Begonia masoniana
AAAAACTCGGGTTTCATTAAATGAACAGTGGGTTTGTGAAACCCAGCAACTCGTTTGGGGGAGAAAGCAGAGAAGGACAAAACGGTAATCTCCCTTCCCTAAATTAAATTGCCACTTGTACCATTCTTTTCCCCTACTTAATAAAACTTCCCTTTGTTATATTTTTCCCTAGAAAACCTTCTGTTGAAGGCGCCGCGAACCAGAGAACAACGCCAAAACAGCGGGAGTGAAATAAACCTTTGCCAAATCAAATTCTTGATTCTTCAACCTTGGCGAATCTCTCCATTTTCAGAGGTAATCCCCTAGTCTCTATTGATTTCGTAAAAACTCAGATTAGGAATCGATTTGTTTGAGTTAGATTGCTGTGATTTTTCCTTGGTCTGCTTGGTTAAACTTAAATTTGAGATTTTTTCTTTGTTGTTAAACCATTGGAAACATTGGACGGAAACTCTTCCATCAGTTTCAATAGTAAAAAGGGGCATTGTAACGTCAGACCAAGAGGACTCTGAAGTTGTTGTTCAGTATTTGAAACGGAAGGTCTTTTCTGTTTTGTTGCCTGCAAATATCATCTCTGAAGTTGATGTTGGTAAGTTTGATCCATGGGATTTGCCTGGTTAGTTTCGAAATTTCAGTTCATTTTTCAAATCTTCTTCCATTGAGATTCTTGGACTGTAGTTCAATCTATTTTGAGTCATTGTGGGCTGCAGGTTGTTGGGTCAAGTTTTGAGCTTTTCTTTGACCCAAATTATGGGTTATTTACCCATTTGGTTTTAGACCGTCCTTTGAGAGTATATAGGAAAATAAAATAGTTCAAGAATAATGAATGACTTTATTCTTTGTTAGGTACCAATTTATTGAATTAAGCCGTGGACTCATTGCTTGGACTCTTGAATTTATTGAATTTTGATCGGTTGTAAGTGCACTCGAGGTAGGGGTTTATTTTATTTTTCGGTTAAGTATTATTAATTTTAATTCATTAATTAAATTCATTTAATTTGGTACTATTGTTCTTTCACACATTTATCAACTGCATTATCTCATCATTAATAAAAATTGTGTGGTTTTAACTAGAAGTAATAGGACAGCTGAAGAGCCGTGTCCTTGGGCGCGAAACTGTAAACCTGATCAGAGTAATTGTGGCATGCGACCGCCGAATGTCGATGTTTTGGCCTATGGCCCAGTGTGCTCGGAGTCCATGAGAGGCTCCAATTTCACCGAACATTTATATAAATTGCATAACTGCATTTTTATTAAATTTATACATAATATTTTATAACTGTTGGAAATAAACTCTATCCCTATTGAGTTTAGTCGACTCACCCCAAGCGACTACTTTTTTCAGGATCGAATCAAAAGGAGTTCTAGTTATCAGCGAGAGAACAAGAACTTTCTTTAAGTTTCATTATTAAATTTCTTTTGAGGTTAGAGACTTTTGAGATTGTAAGTCGTATGGTATTTAGATATTTTGTTAGACGTATATCATCACATTATCTGGTGTCTCTTGTTGGACTTGTTTAATTTATATTTTGGACCCTCACTTTATGTTAGTTTATAAACTTTTCCGCTACGTGTTTTTTTAAGTAAATGAGATTTAGGGTCGGATGATCTAACCCTTTTTAGGCCGGGTCGTTCCCCGTTCTGTTGCGGGTCCCCTTTGGGGCGTGACAGGGTTGAACATTTAAAACAGAGGGAAATATCTCTCGGGTTTCATCAAATAAACAGTGGGTTTGGACGTTTAAAAAAGAAGGAAATATATCTCGAGTTTCATCAAATGAACAGTGGGTTTGGACGTTTAAAACAGAAGGAAATATCTCTCGAGTTTCATCAAATGAACAGTGGGTTTGGTCGTTTAAAACAGAAGGAAATATCTCTCGGGTTTCATCAATTTAAACAGTGGAGGATATTTCTCTCTATCGGGTTTGGACGACAAAAACCTTAAGAGGCGCAGACGACTGAAAACTATAGGCAGTGTGGACGACAGAAATGACAGACAGCGTGGACGACGAAAACAGAAAGCAACGTGGACGACAGTTCTCGCCCACAGAATTCATTCGTCCACGGGACTCATTCGTCCATAATCGTCCACGTGATTTATTCGTCAATGGGACCTATTCGTCCACGGGACCTATTTGTCCACGGGACTCATTCGTCCATAATCGTCCACGTGATTTAATCGTCCACGGGACCTATTCGTCCACAGGACTTAGACGACGACTTTAGACGACGACTCTTTCTGTTAAAATACTCAAATTAACTCTATCGTCCACAGACTTTGGACGATAACTTTTTTTACAGAAACACTTAACCGAAACTCATACAAATTCCCCTGTACCTATACACCATTCACCCAGAACTTCCAGAAAATATCAAAATAAAACTTCATCTCTATACATTCAAATTTCCGTGAATCCAAATAAAACTTAGCAAAACACTTTATAAATTGAGTCTACCAAAACATCAAAGCATCTTTTGTCTACTATCCAGATACCAAACATCCTAAAATGAGTTCTATACATTTCTTTCCTATCTATACACCCATCAGTCCATTTTAACCCAAAAAATAAACCACAGAGTACTCAACTATTGCTCCCACGGGTCGGTTTAGCTCTGACTGCACTGCACTGCACTACACTACACTGCACACTCCTGCGGGTACACTTCTTCAACCAACTATACATCGGGTGGAAGAATCTCATCCTCACCTGTCTCGAAGTCACCTACACCATAGAAAATAAACTATGAGCTAAAGAGCTCAGTAAGCTTCGTAAATGCAAATGCATGCTGTGCATATGCGGTTCATAAATCATGCAGATCATTACGTTACAGAATAGATTTCAATACAGAACAGAATGTCACCGAGGCCTAAACTCTCACCGGATGAAAAGGGGACGTCTGGCAGTTAGACAGCCCTTTCCATCTACCAGGAGGAAAACATGCTTCCATCCGTAAACAGCCATGTCTGAACCCCACCCCGTCGTGACCAGATTACGTATATTCGTTTCTTTAATTCGTTTCTTTTCTTAACACGTGCAGAAATCCATTTTCATGTTATTTTGAAAGAGCGTGATGCATGTACATGAATTATGCAATACAAGTACAAAAACATGGAACAATGCATAAAAAGAATCTAGGAAAACATTCTAATACACAATCAACCTAAACTACCCATCCTATTTCTCAAAAGCATCCAAATTCTCTAAAACCTCGATCAACAACTACTCTTATGGTGTAGGCCAATCGGCCAAACAAGTCACGGAGACTTACCTCGGGTCCTCAGCACACCGAGCACTATCCGAGAGCTCTGTTCACCTAAGCCAATTCATAACACACGGCATTAAAACCGAGTCTAAACCAATCGGGCTCATTAGTTCTAATTAGCTATCCTATAATCGTACATACCTCTTTATCATCAAACAATTCAATAACCAATGATTTCTAACTTCACGCAATCATTTCAAACGAAACCCTAAGAATGCTCTAACTAATTTACAGTTTTCAAACTCGGATACTAACTTCCAAAATGTTAGAATCTTACCTAGGATCGCGGTGGAATAAGAAAACGTGAAGAAAACCGAGTAGCCAGAGGAGTTCTCGTCGCCGGAAGAGGGAAACGCCGCGGGAGGAGAAAAATTGCCTAGGAGAATTGCAGAGAAGAATCGTGAAGTGCTGGAGAAGAAAAGGCTTTTGCCTTATTTTATCAATTGACTTGTCAAATGACCGTCTTCCCTTCCTTTGATTTTATATTAGTTTCGTCCTTTGTTTCGTTATTTAGCTAACCATTCGTTTTCTCCAAATTTCCTTACTTCTCCTAAAATCCATATTAATCATTAGGATTCTAATAAACTCTCTATTCGCAAAACGGGCTTAATTTGACACATTTACAATAATGCCATTATACATTGGAATATTAAAATCCCGTAAAATCGGGTGTTACATTCCATCCACCTTAATTAAAATTTTGTCCTCAAAATTTGATTTATACAAACAGTTCAGGATACTTAGACATCATATCCTGCTGTCGTTCCCAAGTAGCCTCTTCCACGTCGTGATTCCGCCATAGGACTTTGACTGGCGGAAGCTCTTTATTGCGCAATACCTTGATGGAATACTCTAGAATTTGCACTGGCCTCTCTTCATAAGTCAGTGTAGGATGTACCTCGATCTCCCTGGTTTCAATGACGTGTGATGGATCACGCACGCATCTTCTAAACATTGACACGTGAAATACGTTGTGGATGCCTTCCATTGACGCCGGAAGCTGTAATTAGTAAGCTAACTTCCCAATCCTCTTCAAAATAGGGAAGGGCCCCACATAACGAGGGCTCAACTTGCCATTCCTTTCAAATCTCATAACACCCTTAAACGGAGAAATTTTAAGATAAACCTTGTCTCCCTCATTGAACTCCAATTCCCTCCGTCTAGTGTCAGCATAGCTCTTTTGTCGGCTCTGAGCTATCTCGATGCGTTGTCTGATGACGGCAATATTCTCTGCCGTTTGCTGTAGAATCTCGGGACCGACTATACTAGCTTCGCCAACCTCGTCCCAATATAACGGAGATCTACACTTCTGACCAACAACGCTTCGTACGGAGCCATACCAATGGTAGCTTGGAAGCTATTATTGTAAGAAAACTCGATCAGTGGCAAATACCTGCTCCACGATCCCAGAATTTCTAGCACACAAGCTCTTAGCATATCCTCCAGAATCTGATTCGTCCTCTCTGTCTGTCCATAAGTCTGAGGATGAAACGTCGTGCTGAAATTTAGCTGAGTTCCCATAGCCTTATGCAAACTCTTCCAAAATTTTGAAGTGAATCTGGCATCTCTATCGGAGACAATCGAAATGGGCACTCCGTGCAATTTAACAATCTCCTGCACATACAGCTCAGCAAGCTGTTCCATAGAATACGTCATCTTTACTGGTAGAAAATGAGCCGACTTAGTCAAACGATCCGCAATAACCCATATGCCATCATGTGCTTTCGTCGTCCTCGGGAGTCCCACTATAAAGTCCATAGAGATCTGCTCTCATTTCCACTCCGGAATCGGCAGTGGTTGTAATGTTCCACATACCTAGCGACTTCTCTCTTCATATCCGGCCACCATAAGTGTTGTTTTAAGTCTCTATACATTTTTGTTCTTTCTGAATGTACAGAGTAAGCCGATGAATGTGCCTCAGTCAAAATCTCTTTCTTCAATTCCTCATCGTTAGGCATGTACCACATGTGCCTGAATTTTAAGATACCATCCTCTGACACGTTGAAATCAGACGAATCCTCAGACGTCATGCTCAACCGATGCTCCTCGCACTCCAGATCTTTCTGTTGAGCTTCTCGTATCTTGTCCAGAATAGTCGGCCTAAGAGAAATGTTGGTGAACATAGTGGACAACTCAGCTACAATCTCCACATCGAACCTCTCAATCTCAGACCTCAACGTCATCGACATTGTTGCAAGTGAAGGCTGGCTCGCAGTAGGCATTCTGCTCAAAGCATCTGCGACTTTGTTCGCCTTTCCTGGGTGGTACTTGATTTCAAACTCATAATCTTTAACAAATTCCAGCCACCTTCGTTGTCGCATATTCAGCTCTTTCTGCGTAAACAAATACTTCAGGCTCTTGTGGTCTGAAAATATCTCGCACTGTTGCCCATATAAATACTGTCTCCAGATTTTCAGTGCGAAGACCACGGCTGCTAATTTCAGGTCGTGCGTAGGATAAGTCTGTTCATATGGCTTCAACTCCCGAGAAACATAAGCAATAACTCTCCCTTCTTGCATCAATACGCACCCGAGCCCAACTCCAGACGCATCGCAATAAATGCTGAACTTGTCACCTTCAACGGGCAGTGTCAGAACTGGAGCCGTAGTCAATTTTTGTTTTAACTCCATAAAACCCCAATTGCATGCAGCTGTCCACATAAATTTTTCATTCTTTCGAGTCAAGCGTGAGAGTGGAACAACAATATTTGAAAATCCCTCGATGAACTTTCGGTAATATCCAGCCAACCCAAGAAATCCACGCACCTCTCGCACGTTTTTAGGCCGTGGCCAATCTCTGACGACCTGAATCTTGCTCGGATCCACAAAAACTCCTTGCGATATAATATGGCCGAGAAAACTTACCTTGTCCAGCCAAAACTCGCACTTAGAAAACTTTGGATAAAGCTGGTGTCGACTCAGAATTCTCAAAACAATCCTTAGATGCTCCTCATGCTCTTCCTTTGTCTTAGAATAGATCAAGATGTCGTCGATGAAAACAACAACAAATTTGTCCAAATATTTCTCAAAAACGCGGTTCATCAAATCCATAAACGCGGTAGGGGCATTGGTAAGTTCAAAATACATAACAAGGAACTCGTAATGCCCATACCTCGTTCGGAATGCCGTTTTCTGAATGTCTTCTCTCCGAACCTTCAACTGATAATAATCCGAGCGTAGGTCAATCCTTGAAAACACTCGGGCACCCTGTAGTTAGTCAAATAAATCATCTATTCGGGGTAGTGGATACTTATTCTTCACTGTCAACTTATTCAGCTCTCTGTAATCCACACACATCCTAAGAGTCCCGTCTTTCTTCTTAACAAACAGAACGGGCGCACCCCAAGGAGAAAAACTGGGTCGAATGAAACCCTTATCCAACAACTCCTCAAACTGGGATTTCAATTCCTTCAATTCGGCAGGCGCCAACCTGTAAGGATTCTTGGACACAGGTGTGGAGCTTGGATATACATCAATAGTAAACTCGATCTCCCTGTCCGGCGGTAATCCGGGAAGATCATAGTGAATTCTCTGACTATAGGAAGGTTACTCGGCTTTACTCCATTGAGCAACTGAGTATCGATCACAGTGGCCAGGTAAATTGAGCATTCTCCTCTAAACTGCTCCTTTACCTTTATAGAATAGGAAGTAGGCACCCCACTCGTCCTATTCATCGCCTGATAAGCAAACTCAGCTTTATCCGGGGGCCGAAAAGCCACCAACCCAGATCGGCAATCAATTGTAGCAAAATGGCGTGACAGCCAGTCCATGCCTAAAATAAGATCATACCACTCTATACTCATAACTATTAGAAGAGCATAGAGGGTATTGTTCCCCACGGAGACAACATTGCCCTGGACAACATGACTCGACTGCATACGCTCCCCTGAAAGTAACATCACACTATATTCACATTTTGCTAACTCAGGCACTAGCTTCAGTCTAGACACACAAGTAGTTGAAAGAAAGGAGTGCGTAGCTCCCGTGTCTATCAAGGAAAATACAGCTACACCCATAATCAAAATAGTACCTGCTATCACTGAGGGCTGAGGCTCGTCGTCGACATCACTAGGCTCGATAAAAGCAAAGATCCTCGGCATGACTCTCCTCTGATCCCTGCCTGGTTGATCTTGGCCCGGCTTGGGCAATCTTTAACGAAGTGACCAACTTCACCACACCTATTGTAATACCCGGCTTGTACGGATTTCGGATTTAATATATTATATTATTATTTTATTATATAATGGTATTTTTGGTAAATATGTCAAATCAGATCCGTTTCACGAAAGGAAAGCGTCATTACGATCCTAACGATTAATAGGAATTTTAAGGAAATTATGGGAATTTTCGGAAATTAAACGTTATATTCCGAGTAAATACATTTCTCGTAATGTGAAAGACGTTCTCGTAAAAATAGCAAACGAGGTCCAAATTGCGAACGGACAGTTTTATTAAATCCTAGATATTAAGTTGGACTTATGGGTGAAGTAAGGAGTTTGGATGAAACCGAATAGCTAGACGATTAACGAACCGAATGACGAAACGAATATAAAAACTATGGTGGGGCATTTTAGTAATTTGCCAAATCAAATTTTATAAAAATAACCTAAATCTATTTCTTTCTTCATTCTTCCCTGCCTTCTTCGATTTCCAGAGAGCAAACCTTCTCGGCTTCTCCTCTGCCGTGGCGATTTCTTCGACGATCCGACCTCCATTCGTTCCGTTTCCTTCACGTTTTCTCCTCCAATCGACGTTCTAGGTATGAGCCTACAATCTTAGAGCTTTTATTTCGATATTTATGGCGTTTTAGACAATTAGGGTTTCGATACTTTTTCGTTAAAAACGCAAATTAGGGTTCGTAATTAATAGGTTAGCCTTGATTAAGTGTATATTGCACGTATTTGACGTTATTGGACGAAGTTAAATCAATTTGGGAAAATGTTAAAAATTGAGAAATTTCGAGATTTTAGAAATAACTCATAAATTGGGAATTGAGGTGCCGAGCGTAAATTGCTCGAATAGATAGCTCAATAATTGGATTAGAATTTTAGGAAGTTTCCTTAGTTAAGGTTTTGTAAATTTGGACGATCGATGGCTTAAATTAGTTTTAACGTCGATATTGTGTTTTGCCTCAGACAAACAACGCTCGTGGACGGAGCTTAAGCTGCTTTGGACATGAGGTAAGTTCTCGTGATCTTCTTTGGCCGATTGGCCTACACCGTACGTCGAATGTCGTCTCGAGGAGTTTTGGAGATGCTTTTGTTTAATTGTACTTGGTTTGGGTAGCTAGGTTTTAGGGGTTTATAGTTTACGCTTTACAGTCTTGATGGTACACGTTATTGTTTGTTTACTTTAAGATATTGAACTGTTCACGCATCAATTGTTTTAAAGAAAAGCATGAAAATGAACTTCCGCACAGAGTTTTAAAGATAACGTAAAGCATAGCATTGGCCGAAAGGCGTATTGGCCGAAAGGCGTATTGGTCACGCGAGGTGGGGCTCAGGCACGGCTGTACGTGTTGTAAGCGTGCACCCCCCGCCTCTAGCTAGAAAGAGTAGTCCGCCCGCTGGATGAGCTCTCTGTAACACCCGACATTTCGGCCAGGTGATTTTCTGACCATTTTCATTGTCACCCTCTTATTTAACCTTTATGATTTAAAATTTAATGTTAAGACAAATTTATTACAAGTTGTGTGAAACTAGGTTGGGTGGCAGTTTTGTAATTAAAATCGATGGATTTAGTATAAATAGGAAATGGAAACCTTAAATCTCATTTATTACCACTGTAGCCGACATTCCCTCTCGGCGATTCCTTCTTTCCCAAGTTCTTGCTCTCGGCTACCAGAACTTCCCTTTACCGACGGCTGGTTTCGAGCTTACTCTTCTCTGCAAATCCACACTCGAGGTATGAAATGGACAATGTAGTCATTCATTAGTAAATAGAGCTCTGTTTTCAGCTCGGCACTGAGTTCGGATTTTTTTAGCAGTGGCCGAGTAGTTTAAGACTTTTTAAAATCTGGGAGTAGAAATGTCATCCCGAATCGATTCTGAGCATTTTAAGTAACCAACTCGGATTTAATCAATGGTAAAACCTGTCCACCTAGTTTCGGATTTCAGACTGCAGTGTGTCAAACAGAGGAATCGGAATGACTTTAGCTATTAGATCCTAGGATGGTTTATGATTAGGACTACTAGGACTTTGTTTTAACTACTGTAATATACATGTTTTAGGTGAAGAAGTTAAAGAGAGGAAGTTCGGATTGCTAAGGAATCCAGGTAAGTGAATGTATTAAGATTTCCGGCCACTAGGGCCCTACACCGCAAGGGTATTAGGAAATCACTGATATGTTAGCTTATTGACTATGATTTGTTATTTCCACGATATGAAGAAGTTGTGTAAGTAAATGTAAAGTTACAGGATGTTTTACTTGTCCTCATGATATGACTTCTCTCTATGAACTTTATGTCTATGCACTGTGTCCCTGTTATGATTAAGTTGAGAATATGAAAAGCAAATGTAACCAAGATTAAGTGCAGAGCGGGGAAAGACTATGTTATGTATGACTCGCGAATCCTCCCACTGGTGGAGGCCGAGTTAATGATATGTATGACTCGCGAAATCTCCCACTGGTGGAGGCCGAGTTAATGATATGTACGACTCGCGAAATCTCCCACTGGTGGAGGCCGAGTTAATGATATGTATGACTCGCGAAATCTCCCACTGGTGGAGGCCGAGTTAATGATATGTACGACTCGCGAAATCTCCCACTGGTGGAGGCCGAGTTAATGATATGTATGGCTCGCGAATTCTCCCACTGGGGAGGCCGAGTGATGTATCATGATTGCCGCGATAGGCAAATGATTATGTATGACTGCCGCGATAGGCAAATGACTATGTACCCTTGTCTTCCTCCCTCGTTTCCTGCCTTAATACATGTTATGTAAATGATAAAGATGAACACGAATGATGAATGGTTTATGAACTTATGTCTCTTTAAATTGTGTACTCATGTATATCTGTCAGCATGCATTCCTTACTAAGTATTAGACTTATAGTTAAACCTTATGGTGTAGGTGAAGAAGGTTCAGGTGAGGATGTTATGTTCAAAGAGGATGCTTAAGGCTGGTTGCTGGAGGATGCTCAAGGTGACAGTGCGGGACTGGAGAGGCGATTTATGACCCCTGGTTAAGACTCTTATGTTACAGTATGTTAAAGGATATGGTAGTTTAAGTAGGATGAGATTATTTTAAAACGTTGAGCTTTGAAACTGTCTAGTGGATCACTGAGTCAGGGAATGATTATATAGATTATAAATGATCTGTTGCTTAAGTCTTCCGTTATATGCATTTGGATGAGTTGTGTTTTCTTCCAGTTGGAAGGAGTCCCTTGATGATTTAGTGTTCTCTACCGTAAGACGGAAGCTGGATGAGGCAATCTTCCGGTTGACGTCATCGGCAGATGCCGAGAGTTAATTGTTTGATGGTTTAGTCTTCTGGCTGACGTCATCGGCAGATGCCGAAGGGTAGTTGTTTGTTGGTTTAGTCTTCCGGCTGACGTCATCGGCAGATGCCGAAGGATAGTTGTATGATGGTTTAGTCTTCCGGATGACGTCACCGTAAGATGTAAAATGTGTTTTGTCGTTTAGCGACCGGAAGATGTAAAATGTGTTTTGTCGTTTAGCGACCGGAAGATGTAAAATGTGTTTTGTCGTTTAGCGACCGGAAGATATAAAATGTGTTTTTGTCATTTAGTGACCGGATGATGTTTTAATTTAGCACGCGAGGCCCACGTGCCCACCGGAAGATGTCTCCTTTTAGGTGATGTTAAGCGAGTCACGCGTAATGCACGTGATGACCGGACGACTAAGTTTCTAAGGGTTATCAACGCATGCAACCCATGCAAACCCGAGTGGTATTTTGTTAAGAGAATTGAGGGCACTTCCTCTTTTCCCGAAATTGTCAAGAAACCGATGACCGAGTCCAGTCGCTCGACTCTGTGAAAGTTTGAGCCGACGAGGCGTGGGAAGTCGGGCATGAGAGGGTTCGTCTTCCTTAATGGTTCTGCGTCTCTATTACCAGTTTAGAAAAAAAAATATATATGTAAAATGTGAAAGTCTGTTGAGAGATAGTAAGTGAATGTAATAATAGTAAAAGTCAAGCAAACGATTAATGAAAGGATATGAACACGTGACGGCTCCTGGCCGGGGGTCGTTACAATTGTGGTATCAGAGCAAAACCAGGTTCTAAAACCGATTCTGCAGACTGCCTTCCAGCACTGACTGTCACTTGAGCACACCTCAGCAACTGTAAGTATTTATGATTTCATGTATGTCATTAAGTTAAGTTATGCCTGTAATGATTTGTCTAGGAATCCCAAGATGGTTAGAGGTCAACAAAGAGAGAGCAATGAGGATAGCAATGCTATCGCTCAGTGACGAGTGGGTCCTGCGCCAATCCAACAGGATAAGAACGATGATGACAGTAGAGAAGACAAGGAAAACCAAGTACTAACGAAACTCATGACTTAATCCACCCCTACGTAAACAAAATTTTCGTCCCCGAAAAGTGATCCAAACAACAATCTGGTAATTGTCCAAAATGTCCTTGTCGTCGCGTCGCTCCCAGTGGCTTTTTCAATGCCATGAGTCTTCCAATTAAAACTTGACCAATGGAATCTCGTTATTCCTCAGGTCTTAATGCGGATTCCAATATCTGCACTTGATCTCTCTTCATACATTAAGATGGCTCAATTCACTAATATTGCCAACAACTTGCGTTCGGATCCGTATGCATTTCCTTAACATTGCACGTGGAAACATTATGACTTTATCAAAGATGGAGGCAACTGCAGTCCGTAAG